>JAGKTI010022139.1:0-15400 GCA_018397915.1 Birgus latro | reverse complement strand
CTGAAAATCTTTATGGTAACCATAGGTTAGGTTAGGTTAGGACCGGACATGAAATTAACTGCTTCCACCTTTTTTCTAGCTGTTTTACTTAAGAACCATGCGTGGGAAAATTAATTTGCTAGCAGGAAATTATGATTAACATTTTTGGTAATTTTTTAACACATTTACAGCATGATGAAACCAGGTTAGGCATGAAAATCTTTATGGTAACCATAGGTTAGGTTAGGATAGGTTAGGTTAGGTTAGGTTAGGTTAGGTTAGGTTAGGTTAGGTTAGGTTAGGTTATAACCGAATATGAAATTCACTGGCTCCCACCTTTTTTCTAGCTAGTGCACTTAAGAACCATGCATGAAAAAATTAAATTGCAAGCAGGAAATTATGATTAACATTTTTGGTAATTTTTTAACACATTTACAGCATGATGAAAACAGGTTAGGCACGAAGTTAGGGTACTTACGAACAAGAATCTGCTATCCTGATGTAATAACCCACTCTATCATCTCAGACTCTGACAGGAAGACCTTGCACCTGACACACCTTTCCAACTGAGAATCACCAGCACTTATCACCAACAATTTCCACAACATTTTTTTTTTTATAACTGGAATCACATCACTTCACTGCACTGTACATAACAGTAAATTCCATCATCACACACATGATGAAGAAGGTGAAGAGCAGTATCAAGCACTGTAGGAGGTAGGGTATCACCACAAAAGCAATCACATCAGCCGCCATTGTTGGAGGTGTTCACGAGGCAGTAACTGAGTGGGTAATGGCGACCGACAGACAGGCACCACGAGTGTAAACATAGCCGATCGGTGCGGGCGGGAAATTCAAACTGACGCGGTCCCAAAAAATCGAAATTTTTTCAATTTTTTTCGATTTTTTTGGCATTTTGGGGGTTGGGCAGCCCACAATATCCGAATAGTGAGTATTTCCGAGTATTAGACGTCCGAATAATGGAGGGATTACTGTATACACAATTCACCCAACTGTCTCTCTCCTGCAGCACATCAATCGCTCTTGAGTAAAAGCTCAACAAGTTGGAAACACATGACCCTCCACTTCTAAATCCAAATTGACTTTCAGTCAAAGTATTCATCTCTTCCAGATATTTTATCCACCTGTCTTTCAGAACCTTCTCGCACAATTTTGCAACCATGCTGGTTAGGGACACTGGTCTATAGTTCAGGGGTTCCTCCTTGTTTCCTCCCTTGTAAATTGGTACCACATTTGCTCTCTTCCATTCCCGAGGCACTTTCCCTTCTTCCAGCGAACACACAATTAAACTGTGAATCTTATCTGCCAGTTGTGTGTATGTATGTATGTGTGTGTGTGTGTGAAAAGCAAGATGAATAATTTCATTGAAAAAATGTATATTCTTCACTGGCTGAAAATGTGTGGTGGTACCAGTGCAGTTTTCTACCTATCCAACCTTACAGCATCTTACATACCATACCTTGGCAAGTCCATTCTGTTAAATATTATCCATGAAAACATGGAAAAATAAACTATAGATATAAATCGGGAGCATTTATAGGTGAACTGATGATTTGCGAAGAAGTGTTCTGCTGTAGAGTTATCACGAGTGCACAACTCTATTGTGTATGTGCCCTCACTGACCTCCGTCACTCCACTCATTACTCGCCACTCAGCTGTTTTGCAAATACAGTAATACAGTAAATACATAGGGATTGCAAGTACGGTACAGTAATTTCATCAGATGAAATAAAATGGTTCATTTCCATTAGCTAGAGTTTATCTTTTTGGCCAGTGCAAATTCATTCTAAGATTATGTCATCTTAGAACTCATTTGCATTGTCATCAAGTGTGTTCTAAGATGCCATCGTCAAACACATTTGCATTGGCATCAGATGCTTTTTAAAATGATATCAGAATGCATCTGCAAATGCACTGGCAGTATCATCTAATGTGTTCCAAAATTGTCATCTTAGAATGCATCAGTATTGTCATCAAATGCATTCTAAGATTATGTCATCTGAAATTGTATTTGCATTGGCATCAAATGTTTTAAGATTGTCTTCATAGAACCCATTTGCTGTCATCAAATGTGTTCTAAGATGATGTCACCTTAGAACGTATTTGCATTGTCATCAAATTGATGTCATATTAGAACACATTTGCATCGGCACTCTCAAATGTGTTCTAAGATAAACATTTGCACTGGCAGAGAAGAAAAACTAGCTGTTAGAAATGAAACATTTATTTTAGGCTATTTGACATAATTACTGTGCTTGCAATCTCTTTGTATTTACTGTATTATCTGCAAAACAGCTGAGTGATGAGTGAGGGATGGTTACGGCAGTCAAGTGAGGAGTAAATGGTTAGGCTTAGGGCACAGAATGTATACACAGCTGTGAGCAAAGGAATCGTGAGAACTGTACTGTAGAACACTTCTTTCCAAATCATCTGTTCACCAATAAATGCTAAGATTTATTACTTTAGTTAATTTTTCTGTTTGATGAATAAAATACTGTAATGAATAATATTTAAAATAGACCGTGTGCACTTTACACTACCACAAGACACTGCAACCGTGTGTGTTGCATCAGTTGGGTGTGTTTTAGGTTATTTCAATAGAAAAATGTTAGTGTGGCCCTGGATACAAGTGGTATTGTGTAAACTGCAGTGATTTAGTCTGTGTATGAGTACATACAGCAATATCAGAAACCCGGGAAAAAACGGTAACCGGGAAGGTAAATTCCCCAAGCTTCTCGGTTAACTGGGATTGTACTGTATTTGTGTTTTTGTTGTGATTTGTGAATGCCAATTACATGCTTGATTATGAACATTCAATACAGCATGTTGCAGGTCAGGAATTTCAAAGTGTTATTTAAAAGTGCAGTATCAGCACATGGGTGAGCCTGACTGTTTTGCATTTCAACTGGTTTAAGCTGGTTTAGTTTGGTAAATCAGTCCATATTAAGTAGGTTTCTAGAATAGGCATGTTTTACTGTATGAGAATAATATGTGGTATGTGGGTACATTATTTATAGTAAGAATGTAAAGGAAAAGCAAAAGCCCCAGTTTTCATTTGGTAATTTCCCTCCGCCCAGTTATCGAGTCGTCAGAGCACAGGTGAAGTGGACGTATGGTTCGTTCTGCTGGAGAAGCCAGATGTTACTGGCCCTGTACTGGCTCCACGCCCACAACTGATGATGGCTGATGCATACAAACTACTTCATGACATCACTCACAAGCACAATGTTTCTGTGAAGCTTGACCTTTCGCCAATGAAAAAGCTGGTAAGGAGCAAGTTATCATTGTATTATTCACCATTCATATTTTAATCTTATCCATACTTGCCTTCTTTTCATCATCAGTTGCTATTTTTGTTACTTGTGATACAGTCAGTTCCCAAAATTTGAAATGCAGACTTCTTAGTGTCATGTCACTCACCTTGGGTGGATATGATGAAAGATAACATTTAAAAGAAATTAAATGGGTCTGTAGTGATTGCTAGGTAGTAATTTATCGCTATCTTTGACCCTGGGAGAAAATACAGTGCTTCCTCCAGTTTTGCGAGAATATGGTTGACAAAAACCCTCGCAGAATCAAAATTCACAAAAGGCAAATTGGTCGACATCACCCCAGGGTAAGCACTTTTTCCCACTTTTTCTCTCAACTCTACCTCTTAATTTTACGATGATAAATGAAACAAACACGAACTGATGTACTGTACAGTGATATTAATGAGAAAACATCATAGATAAGAAACATTAAAAAAAAAAATGCATTTACACTGATGTGAAGATTGGCTTGGTGTACGGAACTGGTGGCGGGGCGAGGCTTGGCTACTGTCGCCCCGCGGGGCCTAAAGCATCACTATCACTGTTGGCAGATATTTCCACATCTTGCTGTGTTTTTTCTGCCTCTCTCATGAATCCCTCAAAGTCAGAATCATCACTGGGGTCATCAGAATGAAAAAGGTTAGGGATGCTAGGATAACTGGCTGCTTGGGGAGGGGTGGCAGGACGGCTGGTCGATGGGGCAGGGTCTCTTGGGGTTCTCATTAATTTTGTGATTAGAGACTGCTTCCTCTTGTTAACTCCATCTCTGTGTAGGTCAGCATAAAAACGAAGGGCCCTGTCAACACCGTGGCATGCTTGCTGAGCCCTAAATTGTCACATTCGTTGTTCACAATGTTTTTTTTCAGCTGGTCAATGTCGGCGAGAATATTGGCCAGGTTATGCATCGTTAATTCTCGGACGCTTAGCTTTTATGCTGACCTCCACAGAGATGGGGTTAACAAGAGGAAGCAGTCTCTAATCACAAAATTCAAGAGACCCTGCCCCATCGACCAGCCGTCCTGCCACCCCTCCCCAAGCAGCCAGCAATCCTAGTATCCCTAACCTTTTTCATTCTGATGACCCCAGTGACGATTCTGACTTCGAGGGATTCATGAGAGGGGCAGAAAAAACACAGCAAGATGTGGAAATATCTGCCGACAGTGCTAGTGATGACGTAGGCCCCGCGGGGCCACAGTAGCCAAGCCTCGCCTCGCCACCAGTCCCGTAAACCACGCCAGTCTTCACATCAGTGTAAATGCATTTTTTTTTTAAATGTTTCTTACCTATGATGTTTTCTTATTAATATTACTGTACAGTACATCAGTTCATATTTGTTTCATTTATCATCATAAAATTAAGAGGTAGAGTCGAGAGAAAGAGTGGGAAAAAGTGCTTACCTTGGGGTGAAACTGACCAATTTGTAGTCGGCACTGCCTCACTCGCCACTGAACCTGATGTGTTTAGACCCCTTCCTTTTGAGGAACTGGCATAGCCACCCATTCGATGCCTTGACCAATAGCAGAATTACCTTCACCTGCTTTTTTCCTTTCAATCATTTTGAGTTTGGTCTCCAAAATTATTTTCTTGTTCTTCTTACCCGTTGGTGCCATGATAACACTCGTGCAAGGTTAGACTGCTGAGGTATTGCGAGAAGCACCACGAAATTGTGAGGGTCAGTGACCTTGGTTGGAAACAGGTGCAAACAAACGTGGCGGGGTGGCAGACCACTGAAATAGGAGTCACAGTACGCCCAATGAACCATGATGTCATTACTCGGGGTGGCAAAGTAGTGCAGTAAGACGACTCTCCCACCATTCGACCTCGCAAAGTGTATGATCAGTCGCAGAGTTCATAAATGTTAAAAAATACATGACTTTTGGAACTACCTCGCAAAATTGGTGAATCGCAAAGTTAAAGTTCGCAAAGTTGAAGGATGTACTGTACCATAATAGTGAAATGTGACCACAAGCTTGGTAACTGGCCATCAGTCATCATTCATAGACAGGAAATATTCAGCTACAGATATATGTAGGCTACGTTGAGATTCTTATTTTACAAATCTTAATGCACATCATAGTTTTCTTTTCCTAATACAGTAAAAGTCCATTAATCCGAATGGCAGTGGACTTGTCATTCATTCATAATACAATATGGCACCTATTAACATTATGTATTACACAAATTTTTTACTTAATAATGTATTACAGAAGACACGAACTGTAATTGGTAAATTAAGAGATGTTATGGGTTGTTTAACCCAGCCAGCCCCCCCAACATACGATGCACATCACAACTTTTTTTCACGCTGAGACCCACCGACGTGCATCGTACTTCAGTCAATTGCAAGGTTCATCGTTTGCACATTTTTCAAGATTCGCAGGGGATTTTTGGTAGGCATATGTGGGAGACCTTCCTTTACCCCCAGCCAGGCGGCAACACTGCCTGACTCTGTTCAACCCCCCCCCCTCGGGTGCATGATTTTCTCACAACTCACCTGTTAGCAGTGACCTGGCCAATAAAGACACGTAGTACCACGGTCTCTCTGACGACGAAATTCAAGGTGAAAGTGATTCCTGATGTGGAGGACACAGATTATGTGGCACCAGAGTTAGTAATGAACAGAAGTAATGAGAAGGTAACATCGCCAAGTTAGGTGCAATATTTTGATGTATTTGGTAAGGGAACATTGATTATATCGCCTATATTGTGTGAAAAGCAATATACTCTTGTACTACATATAAACTCGTACCAAATAAATAAATATCTTCGAGGCTGTGTGGTTTTGGTTAAGTTCCTCTCACATAGAGAGTGTATTTTATGGAGCGCGGCATGATAAAAAACGGTAGTCAGGTGAGGGATCTCTTACCTGTTTAGAATATTTTTCACTTCCTGTGAGTGCTTTCTCGCTGAATTTTGTATGTTTCTCACCAAAAGCGATGGTTTCAGCCAAAAAAAGACAAGTTGAAAATCGGTCGGGTTCTGGGGGTGGGTTGGGTAAAAAAGCAGTTGGGACTGGGCAAGTTAACTCGCCAGTAATACACAGTGTTGATTACAGCACTTTTAGGTAGAGAGAGTAAGTCCAGGATTAATAATTATATGCACATATTGTAAAAGCACAAAAACTTAATACTAATGGCTTTCAAAAACTTTCCCGCTGCATTTTTAAAAAATGAAAGCTGAAAGTGACTCAGGACGAAATATGCGTGATGCTGGGCGGCCATTATTCACATGCTGTTTAGGTCAAGTTCTTGCTTGATTTGCAATGAGGACTTTCAAGAGACTTAGTGGCAATCCTTGGTGATTAAAATTTTTATGGGGAGTATTAGGGGGGAAAACTAATTGGTTAGGTTAAGTTAGACTGCAGTAGCTATGCACTGCTGTGTCCAGTCGGTGAGGTCGTATGTAAACACACTGTCTTCGGTGTCTTAAGGCAGACGTATCTATTTTTAAATATATTTTTAACGAAAAATATAAGGCTCATAGAACCTAACCCCCTATTTAACATGTAAATATATGTAACGTTTTAGTGCTAATGTGATTTGGTGTCCAGTTTTAATTTTTTAATTTTTGTTTTTTTTACCTTTGGAGTTTTTGTCAGCCTTCTTCAAAAATTCAAATTATTGGGATTTTCGGATTATCAGTGTTCGGATTAATGGACTTTTACTGTAGTTTCCAGCAACAGTTAGGAAGTACTGTAATTAGCTAGTATCTGCACTTAGTTTACCTCCCAGCCCATAGAAAACATCAGCTGTGACCATTGCCAGTCTCATTATTTTGTGATTCTGTAAGAGGAAGAATGGTATCATTTTTATGTGTATATGTATTTTTGCTGGCTTCTGTTCCATTTTGCCTCATTCATATACATTACAATATATTCAACTGTACTGTATACTGTACATGAGGAATTCAGGTTGTTGTGCTCGTAGGCTACTGTCAGCCTAACTGTTTTGGTGTATGCTTTGGAAGATGTTTATCCAGCTTTTGCCATGAAACCAGGGGCAGCAAAATATAGTGCATATCCCGAACTGTGACACTACCTCTCTCACAGAGTTACTGTACTTTCTTGAAGAATGGGGTCCAGGCCTTATGGGAAGAGTGTCAGGAAAATGAAATTTTGCACAGTTGTAGACCTGCCCTTGGACCAGGTTTCAGGAAGGGTAGGATTTCTAAGGGTAGCCAGCAGCTCCTTTGTGCCCCACTCAAAGCAGTTGGGCATTTTTTTTTTAGTGATAATTAAATAGTAATAATAATAATAATAATAATAATAATAATAATAATAAATCTACCTATCTGTAGTCAGACGCCATATCCCATAAGGGGTGGCCGTTTATCTTTGAGTTAGTTGTTTTATGGGGAGGGGCACTAACCTTGCTCCAACTCACTTGTTAACACATAGGGAACATGTATTATTTGGTTATGTGGTTGCCACCCAGTATTGTAAATAGTTTCCTGGCTCACAGGAAACCATTAGACTTGTCACTCAGTGTAAAGCCACCAGAAGAGTAAAGAAAAGTAATAAAAAGTGACAGGAAACATGGGAGAAGTAGGAAGAGAGGAGGGCAGACACAGAAAAAGAATGATAAAAGTGAAGGAAGAAGTAGGCAGCACTACGTGATAATCCATCCATCCATCATCCAATCCTGTGTTGCCCCATGAGGAGTATAGGAGCCCAGGACTAGGCAAGTTGGTCCTGACATTTAAGGTGAGAGTGGCCATCCTCACTCATCCCTGAGTGGCATTACGTGAACAATAAACCCCAACCATCCCTTGGATATAAACCTGCACTGGCTCAATCCGATTGGAGGGCTTTATTTATTCACTATACCACCAGGCACCATAATTTGGTTATATGGTGACCACTCAGCGTAGAAAATTGTTTCCCGGTGTACAGGAAACCATTTCGCATGTCACTCAGTGTATGGTCAAGAAAGACAGAAGAAGGAGTGTAAAGTCACCCGTAGGGAGAAGGAAGAGAAAGAATGAAGGAAAGAAAGAAAGAAGAGGACAGAAAGAAGGAAAGGGCAGACACCCAAAGCAGCACTACATGGCAATAATAATAATAATAATAATATAGTGGTAGGTGGGGGTGCTCACCAACCACTCACTCGATGTTGTGTTGTTCTCGGGTGTCTGCCCTTTCCTGTCCTCCATCCTTCTTTTCTTCCATCCTCTTCTGTCTTTCTTTCCTCATCCTTCTGCCTACAGGTGACTTTGCACTCCTTCTTCTGTCTTTCTCTCTTTCTCTCATTCTTTCCTCTTCTTCCTGTGGGTGACTCTACACTGAGTGACAAGCCAAATGGTTTCCTGTACACCAGGAAACCATTTACTACACTGGGTGGTAACCATATAACCAAATATTGGAGCCTGGTGGTTTAGTGGGTAATTAAGGCAATCCAGTCGGATTGAACCGTTGAAGGTTTATATCCAATGGGTGGTTGGGGTTCATTGCTCACATAATGCCACTCAGGGATGAGTGAGGCTGGTCACTCTCATCTTAAATGTCAGGACCAACTTGCCTAGCCACGGGCTCCTAACCTCCTCTGTGGGGTGACATAGGATTGGATGATGGATGGATGGACGGATAGATAGATAGATGTTTACCCTGGCCACATCTAGGGAAGAGCAGAATCACTGAAGTTCACTCCTCAAAGGGAAGGGAGCAGCCCCTTTGGGTCCCAGCAAAGTCATTATGCCACAGTTTTGACATAGGAACATGATATTGTGCATATTGGTAGGCGCTACACTTGCTATTCAAAATTAATCCAAAATGGCGTTGTTTAACCTAGCCTCGGAGTCCCATGGGAGGGGCATAAATGCCCCACCAGTGCTCTCCAATACATGTTTCTTTAACTGTCAACACCAAACTACATGCACAGTACACACTACACTTCCTTTTCAAAAATTTCAACAAAAAACGTGGCATTTCAATACATAGAGCCAATACATAGAGCCAGAGTCCCAAGGGGGAGGGGGGGCATAAATGCCCCCACCATCTGCCCCTCTCCCGGTGACGACTCAACGAGCTGCATGGAACCACTGTCTGTTTCACTTCTTCATTTCTGCAACATTCCCAGCCTTTCCTCTAACTTTTGCTCTGTTGAGCACCACCTCTCCTCCACTAAACCTCACCTTCTTTTCCTAACTGAGTATCAGCTGTCTGAGGCAGCTGATAGCAAACCCTTTTCTGTATCCTCCTACTTACTCTATACACATTTCAAAGCCAAAGGTGGCTGTTGTGTATGTATATGCAACAATTTATCTTGCTCTCTTGTTCCTGAACTTGATTCTTCTGAATTCTTTACTCTCTGGCTTCGGCTGTCCTTTCATTCTCCGACTAAATATATTTGCGCTGTTTACTTATCTGCTAATTCTACTGATTATGAAAAATTCTTCGACTATCTTACTTCTATGATGGAACACATTCTATCCATTTCTCCATTCGCTGAAATCTCCTGTATAGGAGATTTCGATGTTCACCACCACCTTTGGCTCTCCTCTCCTTTCACTGATCCACCTGGTGAGCAAGCCTACATCTTTTCTATCCTTAATGACCTAGATCAGCTTTTACAGCACCCCACCCGTATCCCTGATTGCCATGGAGAGAGCTCCAACATACTAGACCTCTTCCTTACAACTAATCCTTCTGCTTACACTGTTAATCTTTTCTCTCCATTGGACTCCTCTGATCACAATCTTATTGCCTTAACCTGTTCTGTCTCTCCGGTACGGCCTGTGGACCCTCCAAAGAAACGTCGACTGTGGTACATTGGAGCTGCAGATTGGGCAGCCCTCAGGCAATACTTCTTTGATTTTCCCTGGAATGATTATTGTTTCCATTAGCAAGGAGCTCTCTGAATGTGCCTTGTGAATTACGGACGTTATTCTCTTGGGCATGGAAGCATACTTTCCCTTCTCATAGCCTTTGACTAATGCAAGAAATTCTTTGTGTAATCACTCTTGTTCTAATGCTGTCCGCAACAAGGAGAAAGCTTGTAAAAGTTACAAGAGTCAACTCACTCCTGAATCACATCTTTCTTATGTTTCTGCCTGGCATTGTGCTAAGTCTTTTCTTTGCTCTGCTAAAAATAATTTAATCCATACTAAATGTTCTCAACTCTCCAACTCGAATTCTTTCCGCTTCTTCTGGCACCTTGCCAAAAACCGTTCTAATAACTTTACTTCATCATCCTTCCCTTCTCTTTTTGCTCTGATGGTTCTGTAGCTATTTTGTCTACTGATGAAGCAGACCTCTTCGCTCAGACTTTCTCCACCAATTCCTCTTTAGACGATTCCGGTGTTATTCCATCACTTCTCCCTGCAAACTTCCTCATGGCTGAAATTAAAATTTCTTCAGCTGATGTATTTTCTGACATCACAGGCCTCAATTCTAACAAGGCATATGGTCCTGATGGAGTCCTTCCTGTTGTCCTCAAGAACTGTGCTTCTGTGCTTACACCCTGCCTAGGTAAACTCCTTCGCCTTTGTCTGTCAGCTCGTACCTTTCTTTCTTGCTGGAAGTTTGCTCTCATTCAGCCAGTCCCAAAGAAGGGTGACCATTCCCAACCTTCTAACTATCGTCCAATTGCTTTAACATCCTGTGTTTCAAAAGTTTTCAAGTCAGTTCTTAATAGAAAAATTTTAAAGCATCTTTCTGATCGTCAGTATGGGTTCCATCAGGGATGCTTCACTGGCGATCTTCTCACCTACCTTTCAGACTCATGGTCGTCCTCTTTCCGAGACTTTGGCAAAAGCTTTGCCATTGCACTTGACATCTTAATGGCTTTTGATCGAGTCTGGCATAAATCTTTAATTTCCAAACTGCCCTCTTATGGTTTCTATCCTTCTATCTGTGTCTTCATCTCTGGCTTCCTTTCTGCTCGTTCTATAGTCGCTGTTGTAGACGGCCATCGTTGTTCTCCTAGATGTATCAACAGTGGTGTTCCTCAGGGCACTGTCCTATCACCAACCCTCTTCCTTTTATTCATCAGTGACCTTCTAAGCTGTACATATCCACTCGTACGCTGATGATTCCACCATCCACCTTTCCATTCGGTTCCCACAACGTCCATCTCAGCAGTTACTTCAACAAACAAGGGATAAGGCTATGGCACACCTAATGTCTGACTTGGCTCGTATCTCTGACTGAGGCAAAAATAATCTTGTTGTTTTTAATGCATCAAAGACTCAGTTCTTACACCTATCAGCCTGACAAAATCATCCACAGGATTACCCACTAATGTTTAATAATATCCAGCTTAATCCTGCATCACCCTTGAACATGCTTGGGGTTTCATTCGCTTGGGACTTATCTTGGAAAGATCATATTACATCTCTTGTAAAATCTGCTTCCAAGAGATTAGGTGTGCTTATCCGACTCCATACCTTCTTTACCCTTGCAGAGTTGTTGACTTTATACATGTTTTTTTTTCACCCCTTTGTAGAGTACAACTCTTATGTGTGGGGAGGCTCCCCACATACAGCTCTTCTCAATAGGGTGGAGTCAAAGGCTTTTCGTCTCATTAACTCTCCTCTTTTTACTGGCTTCCTTCAACCTCTGTCTCTTCGCTGCACTGTTGCATCTTTATCTCTTTTCTATTTCTGCTTCAATGGTCACTGCTCCTCTGAACTGTCTGCTTACATCCCTCCACCTCTACGATGGGTGCGTAGCACCTGACTAGCAACAGACTCTCATCCCTTTTCTGTCCAGCTCTTTAATGCAAGAGTTCACTGTTACTCCCAGTCCTTCATGTATGCAACAGGTCAGCTCTGGAACTGTCTTCCTCTGTTTGTTTTTCCTACTACCTACTATCTCCATCCATCCATCCATCCATCATCCAATCCTATGTTGCTCTATGAGGACCGTAGGAGCCCAGGGCTAGGCAAGTTGGTCCTGACATTTAAGATGAGAGTGACAGGCCTCACTCATCCTTGAGCGGCATTACGTGAGCAATAAATCCCAACGACCCCTTGGATATAACCTTTTACCGGCTCAGTCTGATTGGAGTGCCGTAATTACCCACCAAACCACAAGGTGCCATAATTTGGTTAAATGGTTACCACCCAGTGTAGTAAATGGTTTCTTGGTGTACAGGAAACCATTTGACTTGTCACTCAGTGTAGAGTCACCCATAGGCAGAAGGAAGAGGAAAGAATGAAGGAAAGATAGAGACAGAAGGGAGAGTGTAAAGTCACCTGTAGGTGAAGGATGAGGAAAGAATGAAGTAAAGAAAGAAGAGGAAGGAAAGAAAGAAGGATGGAGGAAAGGAAAGGACAGACACCTGAGAGCAGCACCACATCGAGTGAGTGGATGGCGAGCACCCCCACCTACCACATACTTCAGTCTTTCAAATGCTGTGTGTCCAGGCATCTTGAAATGAAAGGATCTTGAATTTGGCTCTGTTCTTCGGGTTTGAGGCGTCTGGCAATAGATAGAATAGTGGATGCAATTTGCAGGCCCCTGGCCTTTGGTTTCTTCTTTATCGCATTTAAAAAAAAAAAATACCCTGGCCACATTTTAGACAAAGTGGGGACCCCTGATAACCTGCCTGCACAGGTGGTGATGCACCCTCAGGGGGTGCAATGTTATAGTGTTTATTTATTTATTTATTTTCTCTCTAATATATATATACTGTATATATATGAGGCGTCGCTTGAAGTAGTCTGACAAGCGACAGGTTTTAAAAACTGCAGAAATTGAGTTCAAAGTTTTCCAAACATCAATAACTTTGTTAGTAATCAAGGTATCAGCTTCATTTTTTTCATTTAAAAGCTTAGCTCAAGCTGAAAATGACCCATGTGATGCATTTTAAATAATGGGATGAAATTGGCATTAGTAGTAGTATTAGTAAGGTACTGTTGTGTGGGCCTGTAAACCGGATGGCCCAGGCACTGGGTCGTCCACACACTCACTGTCAGACAACATTCTACACACAAAAGATGTAAAAATGTAGGAATGAGTGAGTCACGCGGCTGCAAAAATACAAACGACGTAAAAATGCAGGAATGAACAGGTCACACGACTACAAAAATGTGTGACATGTGAAGAACTACAAGGGATACCAGCATTATTCTCAGTACCACTGCATGTTACGTTAGCCAGCTGCTGTGTGTAATAAACACAAGAAAAGTAAAATAAAATTATATAAAATAAAATAAAAATAGAAATGCAGTTAATTTTTCGTTTGTTTAAAAAAATATAATCCATCAGTAGTTTGTTGTTAGAAACATTGAGCACGAAGCATAGGATCTGGCAACTGTGGCGTCTTGACTCAGGGAGTGGTGGATGTCTGACTCCTTGTTGCACTGACAGCTCTCACCCAGCTGGGCAAGGTGGCAGTCGAAGCCCCCTACATTATGGAGAACTCTCAACCATACACTCGACCCTCGATTTCCCGTACTAAAAGGGGGGGAGACCAGTCCGGGAATGGCAAAAGTCCGGGACTCGCAAAAGTACTCACCTGGTTTACTCACCTGGTAGGGCCCCCACATACCATTCCCCGGACCATTATGATACTTTGTCCGAATTCTCCAATATTGTCCGGCAATTATTCTGATGTTCTAGAGCATTCTGGAACGTAGGCTACCTATACCAGCAAAACTAACATACACAATACAGTAATCTGTCTACTTTCCGGAAGACCACTGTTCGGACATCGTAGGCTGATGTTTGAAACCCAAAAATGCCAAAAAATTGCAAAAACAACGAGAAAAATCTGATTTTTTTCGACCCGTAAGTTTGAAATTGGCGTGCGGCACCAAATGGCCTTGTTTGCATTCACATTCCCACTGTCTCCCCCTCCTGCCACTCCGACAGTTGTCTCTGAACTGCCGTGAGTTTTTATTTAAATAATCATAATTCACAGTGCTAAGGATTAAGTGCAGTTCAACACTGGATCAAGAGCATTTTCAGAGCTTTAGAGGTGGGGTAAACAGCCACCATGGACATGTCAGCTGCCAAATATTTTCCATAATCACTTCTACAAGGAGGGTAGAAAAGTTACAAGAGGATGGAATAAAGGCTGAATATAAAAGGGAAGTGGAGGAGCGATTGGGTAAATATAGATTGGAGCAGATGGGGACGTGGAAGGTGTGTAAGAAATCTGTGCAGCATGTGAGGTGGTGTGTGGGGTGAAGAGAAGACGAAAGGGGGTTCAGGGAACAGCATGGTGGACTGAAGAGGTGAGAGAGGCTGTGGCACAAAAGAAGAAAGCATATAATGAGTGGATGAGGAACAGGGGTGACGAAGAAGCTGAGAGACGGACGAGAGAGTTATATGTAGTGAGGAGGAGAGAGGTGAAAAGATTAGTAAGAGAGAGTAAGAAGAGAGTGGATGAGGAATTTGGAAGGAATTTGAGTGTAAAGTGGAGGGAATGTAAGAAAATGTTCTGGAAGGAGGTAAAGAGAGCTAGACAGGGTGCCAACGAAGTCAGTGGGGGTGTGAAAGATAAAAATGGTAGATTACTAGTGGAGAAGGGAGAAAAAGTAAACAGAAGGAGAGAACACTTTAATGAACTGTTGAACATAGAGAATGAAAGTAATGCAAGTATAAGTGGCTGGGGAATGGCAGGGAGAAGGAGGGTTGTGAGAAGAGAGGAAGAAATCACCAGGATGGAAGTGGTGGAAGCATTGAAGAAAGTTAAAATGGGGAAAGCCCCAGGAATTGATGGAGTGTGTGGTGAAATGCTGAAGCATGGGGGAGAGATAGTAATAGAGTGGATGTGGAAGGTGTGTAGATTGGCTTGGGAGGAGTGTAGAGTCCCGGAGGATTGGAAGTCAGGTATAATTATTCCTCTGTACAAAGGAAAAGGGAAAAAAGCAGTGTGTGGTAATCATAGGGGCATTTGCCTTCTCAGTGTAATAGGAAAAGTATATGGTAGGATACTTATTGACAGAGTTAGGGAAATTACTGAGGAATTAGTTGGAGAAGAACAAGGAGGTTTTAGGAAGGGAAGAGGTTGTGTAGACCAGATATTCATTCTTAGATCCTTAGTGGAAAAGTTTCTAGAGAAGGGCAAGAAGTTGTATGCAGCCTTCATGGATCTGGAGAAAGCATATGACAGGGTGGATAGACAAGGTTTGTGGAAGGT
>JAGKTI010022137.1:5381-15402 GCA_018397915.1 Birgus latro | reverse complement strand
CGCTCTTCCAATCTAGACCACGTCCACTCTGCTAATATATGGAGGTATATGAATAATTTAAGACAGAGGTAGGCATTCTTGCGAAGCTCTTGATCAACTCATCTTAGGCTTACCCATCGGGGCATCTTGAGAGCTTCGTATGGGGAGGAGAAATCTTGTATGTCGTGTCCTATACCTCCACTTACCCAGTTCGGCATGGCATGGGTGGTAGGCGTGCGGTGGTGGTAGTTGAGGACCACGACAGTCAGCACCACGGACGAGGCCACCATGAACATAATGCAGTTGAAGTACGTGGCTGCAAGACGGGCATAGCGGGTCTCAGGGAACGTACATGAAGGGAAGGACTGACCGCTACCTGAAGGCCTCACGCTCTGCCTACATTACCTTAATCTGTGTTTAAAATGTTTTATGTTTTGCCTAAATGTTTCCGAAGTTTAACCTGATTTCCCTGCAATTTTATCTGGTTTGAAAGTTTGTCTGCTTTCCTGAATTCTTAGTTACACCACCTGCATATCTACACAATTTGCCTGAGCAATTAATTTAAGTATTTAAGTCAATCTTGAACTGAAATTCTGTCAGAAGCTTTATGTACAATTAGGCCTGATTATTTAGAATTATTCTGAAATTTTAATTTTTCTCTGAACTGCCTGAGCCTTACTCTACTTTTACCTAATCATTACCTTGATTTACTGACCTAACAAAACCTGCTGACTGGTTTCAGTACTCTGAATTATGGAGAGAATTAGAAAATGCTCATCTTGGTCTTGAAAAACTCCCGTACTTATACTGACATTGCACATGAAACGGAAGCAAATGCTAGATGCCCAAGGAAAAGTCAAACACTGAGTTTACAGGTTGACGTGGCACATACCATTCTTTAAGGTGAGGTTATCCAACGCAAGAAAGGAGACAATTAAGGTGAATATAATCTAGGTAAACCCAACAGACCGAGAACTTCTACTTCATAGTTATTCCCGTTGCTACTAGATTGTCTTTATTCAGCTTAGGAGAACACGCTATTAGTGAAGGGCTTAATGAACCCTATATAGAACCCTGCCAGCTCTTGGTCTCTCCTAAGGAGATTAAAATTCAATTAGTAGTAGCTATAATAAAATAAAAGCTATGTCATCGGATTGAAGGGGTTAGTTATTTCTTGAAGGATGCAGAATGTAAGAATTACTTCCTCAGTGCAAGTGGCGAGTAGGGCCATATACACAGAGGGTTGCATAATGTAGATACTAAATATATATATGAAGGCTATACAGCTGAATATATGCATACATATATATACCCATACCCTTGCAAAGGGCTGCACGCGCATCCTCCCTGCCTCTCTCCCTCTCTTTTTCAATCTCCTCATCACGTTCATCACCACCAACACGACTTAAAACAAATCTACATTCAACTCTATCAACATCACTAGGACCTTAAAAATTATATAAAAAATTTCCAAATCCAATCTTTGTTGACGGAGCATCTAAAAGTAGGAGCTTAGGTTCCAATTTGGCCACCTCTCTATCCTGCCATCTCTATCTTGAACGCTGATCTGTAAGAAAAAGATAAACAATAGCATATGATGCTAGTCACCAAGAAATGCGATGGAAAGGATGAAGTGCAGCAGCATTGTCTTCTTCTGCCACTGAGCTACCGGATATGCGCTGCACCAGGACAAATAATTAAGGACAAGATAATGTGAAAAGAGCATAGTTGGAGCATTTACCTTATGTGCGCGTTGATAGTCCATGCACGGTAATCCCCACAATCTGATTACGTACTATCTATATCCCTCTTGTTACCTCCAGACGATGTATTTAATGTGGCTAATACCTAATTTATGGAAGGTGTTATGGAAGGTGCTTGGAGAGAGGACTCTCTGACCACCATGTGATGGTGGCGAAAGTCAAGGTTCAAATGCAATGGAGGAATAGAAGAAGGAAAAGCAGGAAGAAGTAGTCCATAGAAAGGGTAGAGAAAACGCAGAATATAAAAAAGGAGTGGAGAAGCGATTGGGTATATATGATTTTGAGCAGATGGGAAAGATGGAAGGTGTGTGCAAGATATTCACAGAAGAAATCTGTGCAGCATGTGAGGTGATGTATGGGGGTGAAGAGAAGACGAATGGGGGTGCAAGGAGCATGGTGGAATGAAGAGGTGAGATAAGCTGTTGCGCAAAAGCAAAAAGCAAATAGGGAGTGGATGGGAAGCTTGGGCGTGGCCGGAAGAGTGTTGTATGTAGAGAGGAAGAGAGATTAGCAAGAGAGAGTAATAAGAAAGTGGATGAGGAATTTGGAAGGTATTTGAGTGTATAGTGGAGGGAATGTAAGGAAATGTTCTGCAAAGAGGTAAAGAGAGCAAGACAGAGTGATAAAGAAGTTAGTCGGGAAGTGAAAGTTAAAAATGGTAGATTATTAGTGGACAAGGGAGAAAAAGTGAGCAGAAGAAGGGAACATCTTCAAGAACTGTTAAACATAGAGAATGAAAGTGATGCGAGGATAAGTGGCTGGGGAATGGCTGGGAGAAGGAGGGATGTGAGGATAGAGGAGGAAATCAGTAGGATGGAAGTAGTGGAAGCAATGATGAAAGTCAAAATAGGGAAAGCCCCAGGAAAAGATGCAGTGTGTGGTGAAATGCTGAAGCATGGGAGAGAGATAGTAGTAGAATGGATATGGAAGATATGCAGATTGGCCTGGGAGGAAGGTAGAGTCTTGGAGGATTGGAAGTCAGATATAATTATTCCCCTGTACAAAGGAAAGGGGGAAAAGGAAGTGTGTGGTAATCATAGGGGAATTTGTTTTTGTAGTGTAATGGGAAAAGTGTATGGGAGGATACTAACTGACAGAAGGAAAGAACAGAGGAATTAGTTGGTGAAGGACAGGGAGGTTTTAGGAAGGGATGAGGCTGCATAGATCAGATATTCATTCTTAGGTCTTTAGTGGAAGAGTTTCTTGAGAAGGAAAAGAAGTTGTATGCGGCCTTCATGGATTTGGAGAAAACATATGACAGGGTAGACAGACAATATATGTAGAAAATAATAAGAATATATAGTGTAAATGGGAATTTGTTGAATGCCGTGAAGAGTATGTATGAGGGGGTTAAGGCTGCGGAGCGTGTGGATAGTCAATTAAGTGAATTTTTCTATTTGAATGTTGGATTGAGACAGAGATATGTCATGTCTCCATGGTTGTATATGGATGGGGTTATAAATGAGATACAGGGTAGGGCAGTGGATGTTGGAGAAGCTTTAATGAGAGAGGGCAACGTTTGAAAACTCCCTGTATTGTTGTTTGCAGATGATACTGTACTGTTAAGTGAAGAAGAAGGGGAACAGCAAGGCTTGGTGAACGAGTCTGGAAGAGTGTGTAAGAAACGGAATCTAAAGGTGAATGTAGGGAAGAGTAAAGTTATTGCCTCCGAGAGAAATGAAGTCACTGGATGTACAGTGATGTTGGATGATGAGGAAATGGAAAATGTAAGTGCATTTTAAGTACCTGGGTAGTGTGATGAGTAAGGATGGAAGCTTGGAGGGTGAGGTGCTTGAAAGGGTACAACATGCTGTTTTTTTTAAAGCAGTGATAAGAAACTGGGAAGTGAGCATGGAAGTAAAAAAGTCGCTGCATGACAGTATTGTGATATCAACTCTAACGTATGGAAGTGAAGCTTGGAGCTTGCTGAAAGGACACAAGTGAAGAGTGAGAGCTGAGGAAACGAGCTATTTGAGGGGAGCATGTGAAGTTACAAGGAGAAACAGACTGACAAATTAGGAAGTGAAGTAGCGTTGTGGTATGGATGTGGATGTGACAGAAGGCGTTAGGAGAAATACAATGATGTGGTTTGGCCATGCGGAGAGGATCGAGAGCGAGAGACTAACGAGGAGAGTGTATGTGAGTGAGGTGGAGGGGGGGAGAGGAAGGGGGAGGCCAAGGATGAGATGGGGGAATGGAGTGAAGAGCCATATAAGATAAGGGTATGTGAGCTGGGTGCAGGGAAGTGATATGGCGGGTGATCGGGCGAAATGGAGGCGATTTGTTTGTGCCCACCCTTAGGGGATTAAGTCGTCTGACAATGGATAGATAGACAGTAGTTATTAAAGTCTGTATCTCACCCCTATAGCTCGAAAAGTCTCCCCTGACCATCTGGCTGCAGCAAGAGCAAAATACTGTGAAAGTGAAGGAAATGAGGTACAAAGATCTGGGTTCATTTCACGTAATTCAGTGGCAGAGTTAAGAGAATACTACGGCTCTATATCCTTTCTATAGCACTTCGCAACAAGTATAATATTCTGGTGTCAGTCTCTTGTTATAGCTCAGCATTCAAAGTGGAGATTTTCAGGCCGAAATAAAGTGGGCAAAATGTTCAGTAACTTTTGTCTTTACGAATAACTTACGTAATGCTGTAAATCAAACGAGAAATCTATGTACTGGTTAGGAAGCTTGCTTATCCATATGACTGAATGTAATTAAGTTTTGTGTCCTTTTGCTGCAATTGCCCTTTTAAAGATGTAATAAATTCATATCCTCAGCTATTCATTGAATTCTGCAGTGAACATTATCCGAGAACAGATGATCAGGAAAAAAAACTGCAGGTATTGGTTGAAACGCTTACTACCTTTATCTGTACACTGATCGTCATATATCTTTAATATCTTCACAAGGTACGATTACCAGTGTCTCTTACATTCACTTCGTCAGGTGTTTAAAGTATGGTAGATATGATAGTTTACAGGGACCTAGTGTCAATACAGAACATTACAAAAGCTGGACCAAGACGACGTCTTTGTACTGATAACATATTTTTTTCTAGTCCACACAAGCCTATCTTTACTGCTTGTCGAACATGCAATACTATACAAGTTCTTTAAAGCAATGAGTATGTGCTAACACTGTCATCACTACTTCGACGAATCTTTTTTTTTTTAATTATTATTTTCTTGCTATTTTAAGACGACATTATTCAGCTTAGGGGAGATTTTTGGAGCTGGATGGGGGAGATATAGCCTTCATCAACACATCTGCTAATGAAGATCCCTAGTTGAGTGGTAGCAAGAATGAAACTAAATGCACATCACCGTACTAAAGAGGATAAGTGAGTCCCTGGAACAATTTCGAGCCCACGTCCAATGCTCACATGATCAAAAATGCATCGCTTAGGAGGGGTCTGATATCCTACATGGTCAGTACAGCTTGAAATGTCCAAGAACTTTGATACATTTTGATCTTATTATGTATACTGACTTGGAAACATCACAAGCAAGGGATGAATTGTATCCTCATGGAGGCAGGGGGAGTCAAGTTTTTGATCCAGTGTTCATTATCTGTACTACATATTTATTTCAATCAGACTAGCACTCATTAACAACTGTGGTTTATTTTAAGGCTAACATGATATGAAGAGTGAAGGCTTAAACGTCTTTTAATATACACTGCATGCTGATCCTGACTCCCATGACAGACTGTCATCAATAAAATCGTAAAATGATCGAACACTAATTGAATATAAACTGTTTCTGTTTATATGCTCAATTTTTCTCCAGAGACTGACAACGGTATTATTAAGAAAAATTTTGTGCATGGCTTAGATATTCTACATGTCTGCGAAATTTGCATATCCTTCAGGTTTCTCAGGAGTAACATCTGGAATTTAAGGTGAGGAGTACCAATCACTTAATACAATAGCTTATTAACTATCTGGCAGGCAACAGAGGTACAATCAGAGCCATAAGTTTCCCATATATTTCACTCTCTACTTCACACGTTTGGTACATCCATCCCTCTCCTCTTGGCAGCATCATAACAAAATGAAGGACGGTATGGGCAGGGAGTATATCAAACCTGTCTCGTCTTTACCCACTCGTAGCTGCAAGTCTTTTAGATTTTATTCTTATTATCTCCAGACGATTACATTTAGCTCAGTGGAGACTTTTCAAACTCTAAGGATAAGATAAAGCTTTCATCAACATCTCAATACTAGATGTCTTTTTCAAACTTGATACATATTTTCATGAAATAATATATATAAATAAGATAAAGTAGGAAAACAGCAAAGACTGGGAGTCTGCAAATAAGTTGCACCTTCTCAAATGCAATGTTTCTAGCCACATCGCTCATTTCGAGAGGGCTAGAAACACTGCACATAAAAGACTGGAGGTCATAAACAGAGGAAAATGCAAATTGACGGGAGGTAGTTATATTAAAATCTAACAAAGACAATTGAGATGAAGAGATAAGAAGATTAGCCATCAGAGGATGATGAGATGTTGAGGTGGTGCATTATTAGGGGAAATGTATGTCCCAGACTGCACAAAGTGCTGGGTCCTGAGAGGTGGTGAGGTCCTGATGGCGAGAGGGAGGGCGGGAGGGAGCAGCGGCGAAATTCTTAAATGCAGGAAGATACCGAATGACGTGTCCAAGATAGCCCTATTACCAGAACTGCAAGAGCAAAATATATTCCTTGCAGTGAGTTAATTCCTTCAATCCGGTGATTTATATTTCTCATTTTACTCTTGCTACCACCAGACTATTTCCTTCAACGTAGGGAAGACTTCTCATGATGGAGGGGTTCATAAGGGATAAATCTAACTCCTCTCGTTCAGAAAGTCTCTCCAAAGCTGAATAAAATTGTCTTAAGATAGCAAAAAATAAAACTATAAATAATTCATTGGACTGAAGAGGTTAATGAACGAATCCAATTGATTAAATGGGCAGATGGAAGTAAAAAATATAATTAGGAGACAGTGGATATACAGTAGCTGTATTGATTATTACTCCACTAAATATCTAAAAACTTATCAACCTAGGAGGAAACTTTGAAAATCTATGACATAATAGGGACAGAAGAATATTTCACTCGACTTCTAAGCCGCTGTTGAAGTTCCTGTCGATGCAACAGAAGAGTAAAAACAAAATGACTAACTTCTAAGACTCACCAACCATTAAGAGGGCACACACTAATAATAATGTACGAGTATTACTATAGTTTCTGAGCAGTACTTAATAACAATACAATTTATAACAGGAACTACATATGAACGTGTATCTTACTGATATGTTAAAAATTGCCCTGAAAATTAAATGACTGAAAGTTTGTGTAAATTACAGAACGGCTTTTGCAGTCTGAGAGCCGTACTATTAAGTAATTCAGGCACATAATATAATCTTCATATTTTCTTGTTACTATTAGAAGAATTTAATCAGCTTAGTAACAGTCTTCTGCTAGTAATGGTGCTAATGAGTAATTAAATGACCCATCCAATTCAAAAAGTTTCTCCTACAATGAAGAAAGTCATACAGAGACAGCAAGAATAATACAGAAAATAGTGCGTCATCGGAGTCCAGCACTGTTAAGTGTCTTATGTGGAGTGGAATACAGCCTAACCATTTTCCACTCTCACAGGAGCTATAAACTTCACTTTCATCAACTTTGGGCTTGTCTACTTTTTCGTGCACTCAATTTTTTTATGATAATGCAGCTATTGTTGACTGGTTTAATAAAGTTATTACTATCTGAGTACTGACTGGCTGACGTGCCTTGAGAGCTAACTGGCTGGTGCTACACTACAGCTTCCCAACTGGCGTCAGGTGTCTAATAAAGTTTAGTTTAATATCAAGGACATAAGCTAAACCTCTCACTTGAACAGTTCTGACTCTAGGGTTAAGGTGTGCCTCCTTAACGAGTTAGTGATGCCTGCAATGGTAAATATGAATATAGTTTATCTCTTCCGACATATGTCACGGCAGCGAAGAAAGGATGTAAAATATTCAGCATAAAAAAAAAAAAAAAGATTCTCCCCGTCTCTGCAGCAGAGAGAGAGGAGAGTCAGTTACCATGTTTCCTCACTTTCATATAACTTATCATCAGAGATTCTTAGAGTAAAATCAAATAGTATATCCTTGGCCCAGAAAGATGGCGTACCAACTGTGTGTGTCGTGCTAAGGTCGTTAGGGACTTGGGCATGAAAGTCCAAACATAATCCAATCATGCAGTAAGTAATCCAATGAATCATAGATTTAAGGTATTTTTTGCATGAGTCTTTTGATGGATAAACCTTGAAGTGTAGAAGAACACTGGAATTAACCCTTGCCGAGCTGCAGACCTAATATGAGGCAAAATGAAGATCTGCACGAGCCAAGCTGCAAACCTCTTATGAGGTACAATTTACAATGATTATAAAACAATGACCTTGAAAAGGTAAACTACCTTAACAAGAATCAGTCTGGTAGAGGTTAAGCTACAAACAACTTGCTAATAACTGTGACTCTAAAAAATTTCCTACACATTTTTGGTTCCAGTTCACCTTAACTATAACGCACCAGCTGGGACACCAGGATTCTGAGGCCATGATATATATAAGTGTGCATGAAAATTGGCTGCCTTATCACTAAACGTGATGTAAGAGACAAAATGCATAACACTTAAACTAAAAGATAAGTGATGCACAGCCGATAACCCGAACAGGATGAGACTGAGCTTGAAGGAACTAGGAGAGAGGCAACAAAATGTCAAATTTTTCCACTTCGGCTCAAACCAAATCGTTCCCGGGTCATCCTTCTACATCGACGGAGATCATGCTTGCTGGCTACGAGAGTGCGCGAAGCAAATACACAGGTACACACACATTTAGATTTAAAAAAAAATCATGCGGCATCGTAAGTCGCATGCAACACAACAATAGCTTAAGAGAGAGAGATGAAAGCATGCGCAGTATTTTGGCCTTACGTTAAAGCTGGCACGGTTGAAGGGGGTTGGAGGGAAGGGGGAGAAAGGCATGCTTTATTCGACTATTGGCTTTTTATCTGCTGGTTTATAGAACGTCTTAGTACGGATAGAAAAAAAGAGGAATAGTAAACATTAATGAAAAAAAGGAATATCAGTCGCAGTTGAAACCACATGTAATGATACTTGGAGAATTAACCAGAACACGCCACTGAGTGAACCAAATGATGAAAATAATCTATCTCTAATAAGTGAAGTTGTCAAGTAAAACTAATACATATGTACTTTTTTTGGTCGGAGAAAGAAAAAAAATATAGTGATGAAGGATATATATTTTTCTAATCATATTTATAGTAATATGATAAGCTGCTATTGACAATTCGTAAGATCTAAAGATAGATAAGCGTACTTTATTTGCAGAACTTAATGAGATTTACTGTGTATTATTAGCGGGATGTGACTATCAGCGATCTCTGCGTAATTACATCATCCTTCCAAACTAAGAATCATTTAATGACTAGAATCAATTTATTATACCTAAGAATCAGTTAGGGAGTGAACCAATTTATTTAGCGGCACTCAACATTCATAGAAGACACGGTTTACCCAGCGATGTGTATTTAAGAGACACTAGCAAAAGCCGATCCTTTGAAATTAAGTGGCAAGCTTAAATCTAACACTGAGACACACGTACAGGCAAGACGTGTATGTGTGTGTGTGAGTGTGTGTGTGTGTGTGTGTTGAAGGTACAAGTAGGAGATTTTGCTGGTGAGGGTGGCGGCGTGTTCATGTAAAGGTCGAATTCGCACCATTGCTCTTGTTGAATTGGACAGTATCTACCTTGAAAAAAGTGTTGGAGTGGAATGCAAACCCCAATTACTGAACTTTTAATTTGTCATGGTTCTAATCTGGGGTTTAAATTAATCAAAAAGCATCCAATGAATTATATCTTTCATTATGGTGAATTTAAGGAATCTGTTTACAGACTGAGGAGCAAGAGGTCTATTTAACACAACTCAGAGACGCTGGCAGTCATATCCTTTTATCAGGAATTGACAAGGGAGTGGGAGCTGGTGAGGGACAGGAAGAAGAAGGAATCTGACTTGTTGGAGATACTGAAGGGGTATGGGTGGGGGAAGGGGAGGGGGATTGAGGATTCAGGGGAAGGCGTGGAAGATGCAGAGAGCAAGAGGTACCATGACATTATGGAAGGGGGAGTGGGTAAGGGGGAGACAAGAGGAGGAACCAGGGTAAAGAAATGATGGCATTGATGGAGAGAGAGAGAGAGAGAGAGAGAGAGAGAGGGTATGTG
>JAGKTI010022136.1:0-15402 GCA_018397915.1 Birgus latro | reverse complement strand
CGTTTCTTTGGAGGGTCCACAGGCCGTACTGGAGCGATTGGACATGTTAAGGTAATAAGATTATGATCGGAGGAGCCCAACGGAGAGAAAAGATTAACAGTGTAAGCAGAAGGATTAGTTGTTAGGAAAAGGTCAAGTATGTTGGAACTCTCTCCAAGGCGGTCAGGGATACGGGTAGGGTGCTGTACAAGCTGCTCTAGGTCATTAAGGATAGAAAAGATGTAGGCTTGTTCACCAGGTGGATCAGTGAAAGGAGAGGAGAGCCAAAGGTGGTGGTGAACATTGAAATCTCCTAGAATGGAGATTTCAGGGAAAGGAGAAATGGATAGAATGTGTTCCATCGTAGAAGTAAGATAGTCAAAGAATTTTTGATAGTAGAATTAGGAGATAAGTAAACAGCACAGATATATTTAGTCAGAGAATGACAGGGAAGCCGAAGCCAGAGAGTAGAGAATTCAGAAGAATCAAGTTCAGGAACACGAGAGCAAGATAGATCGTTGTGTACATATACGCAACAGCCACGTTTGGCTTTGAAACGAGAATAGAGAAAGTAGGAGGATACAGAAAAGGGTTTGCTGTCAGTTGCCTCAGACAGCTGAGTCTCAGTGAGAAAGAGAAGGTGAGGTTTAGAGGAGAAGAGGTGGTGCTCGACAGCGTGAAAGTTAGAGGAAAGGCCGCGAATGTTACAGAAATGAAGAAGGAGTGAGTCAGAAAGTGGTTCCAGGCAGCTCTTTGAGTCGTCACCGGGAGAGGGGCGGATGGTGGGGGCATTTATGGTCCCCCCCCCCCCGGGGGACTCCGAGGCATGATTTTTGTGCGTCATTTCGAAGATAAATTTTGAAAAGGAAGTGTAGTGTGTAGCGTGTATGTAGTTTGGTGTTGACAGTTAGAGAAACTTGTATTGGAGAGCATGCTGGTATACTTTCTGTGTAACTGAGACACTGAAAAAGTTCAGCAAAGGAGGATGGTCAGGAACAAGTTCTGAGGGCTGATGAAACGGGAGCTCCAGCTCTCCCTGTCATCAGCTTTCCATCCTCCTTAGGAGTACTGCCCTGCTCGACTGGTGCTACAGTCTCCTCACCTGAACTATAATATGTTATAATAATTGGAACCTTGTATTTTTGCTTATAAAACTATTTTATATTACAGTTCACTCAGGGGGTCTCACTTGAATGTTCACTCTTTTTCCCATGAATAGGGACTCCAAATTTGCAATTCTTCCCTGCATCCTGTGAACAGCGAACAGTAATACACCAAAGACAATAGAGAAAATTATAGACAGTCGGAGCTAGGCTATACACATAATAGGGGTTGAAGATACTTATACTCAAATCGTCCCAGGACTTCATTGTATCATTAATTAATTTCACAGTTTCGAATTCAGGTGAAGTCAGCTTAATATTTGTGCTCATGTTTAAGTTCACCTCAGGTAGTGGTTGGAAGTGATGGTGTGTGTGATTAAGAATGGCATAGTGATTGTTCGTAGCATTGGTGCACAAGGATGCTGTAAGCATAGCACAATTGTCAAGTGCAATGTATAATCCTGATGCTGAGATATGAGATGGTGGTGTATCTGGACAAACTATGAAAACTGATGTGTTATGAGTGAAGTCAAAGAACTGTGAATGCCCGATGCGCTTGTGATGTATAGGTTTATCTGGAGCCAATATGAAGTTGCAATGATGTGGAATGTCATGATTCTTTATGACAGCCATTTCACAAGGGACTGTTTCAGTCGGCTGAAACGTGAATATGTACGCAGGACAAAGATGAATAGCATGTAAGGATGTACAACACTTTCGTTCACTCATAGATTCACTGGCATGAAGAGTTCGGTGTTGGTGATGATGTTGATGATGACCAAGGTGTCATCATTCTTAGAAGGAAAAGGGTATATTTAATATAATGTGAACATATCATCTGTTATAAATGGTACAACACTATTACTGTTATTGGAGTTAGAGTTGCTTCTAGGTGTGAGTAGTAAAACATAAGGTTTCTGCCCTGGAATAATGGCTTCAAACTATGTTTATGTATGCCTTGACTGATGATCTGACGAAGGTCATGGAGTGGAAGATTATTGGTGACATTGCCATCACCTGTAATTGCAATAGCTTTCATCGTTGCATGATAATGAACTCTAGTGTTATCTAACTGAAGTGGTGTATATATGTTCCATGATTACTGAGAAGTGTTGGAATAGTGTTAGGTTATCCTCTATGGCATTTATTTTGTCCACACTCTGGTGAATGGTACTTTCTGCCTTTTTGAGATTTTTGACTGTTTTGATTGTCGACTACTATCTGTTGATATGTTAATACCTGAGCTACTTATTAAATTTGTTGTTAATTTCTTGAAGATCTTCCTCTGTAGCCAGCCCGAAGATATTCCCAGAACTGCACCACCTAGATAGACCAATCCGCGTCTCTCACGCTTAGGTGTGATGTTTTTCGAATCCATAAATGCCTTCGTTCCACGAGATGGGAGATCTTGGTCATGATGTGCATAGTTGCGTTGGTATAATCCAACTTCTAGTTCGCTAACTTCACGATTTCATTCACTCCTTCTGTGTTATGAGCGTCTGAAATAGAACCTCTTATCGCTATTTCCAGTGTTCTCAGTGGTCTGGCGATGTTCTCTATCAGTGGTGGTAATTCATACATTTCATCCAAACTGATTTTGGTACTCATGATGTCCTTCACGATTGTTGTCGAGGCCGTTGGAACTATGAGACATCCTTGCCTTACTATATATTGAGGGTCTAATTGTGCTGATCCTCTTGCTATATAGATGAGAATCCATAGTATAAGTCCCCTCATCATTAACTACCGAAAAAAAAAGAATATTAATTATCTAATCAAGTCATGCTGTGGTCGTTGATAATGATGATGTGCATTTTCGTTGGTTCATGGAGAACAATAATTCGCTCGTTGTTCTACCTATAGAAGGAGTTTAAGTTGACACCTAGATCATGTAAATCTCGTATTGTAGCATTTGTAGCCACTGTTGCACCTATGGTTGTTTGTTTGTTATGCGATCTTTCTTTTTGTAAGTACTGCTGTCCTCTTGATTGGTTTTATATTTATTTTTTGGGGTTTTCGGCGGCAACCGAGGATGCATAATTGCTGGCTAATTCCCTCGGGACCCGTTTTAAATGATCAACATGAATTTGTTTTTCTTCGCCACTCGACAGTGATCTAATTCCTACCTTGTTCGCTGTCTTCTTAATTACTCTATATGGGCCTTCAAATTTGGTGATAGCTTATTGTCTCTAGTATGAACGATTCCATGGACAATGTCTGCTAAGTTGATAGTTGATTCTATTGCCCTTTTATCGAACGACTACGTCATTTCATCCTTGGACATTGATAACTGTTTCTTTACTCTCTTGTGTATCTCCTGGAATTCACGCAAACGGAGTTTAGGATAATCATCATAGTTATATATAGGCAGATTTTCACCCTCGAGTATTTCGTAGGGTAATTTTTTATCTGTCCCATAGATAATGAAATGTGGTGTGTCTCCTATAGACTTATTTATAGATCCATTAATTGATGCTTCTACTCTGGGAACCCAATCATCCCAGCTTGCATAATTTTCACTGAGAATGTGTCGTAGCACATCTAATACTTATTTATTTTGTCTCTTTACTAAACCACTGGATGCTGGGTGATAGGCTAAAATATTTACCTTTTTCATATTGTATTGTTTGCATATTTCTTGCAAGATTTCAGAATTAAATTCATTTCCATTATCGGTTATTAATACCCTTGGGGTAGTAAAGCGACAAATAGTGTTGTCTATGATTGCTTTTGCCACTGTTTCTGCTGTCTTATCCTTAATTGGGGCTAAAATCACATATCGTGAGAAATTATCTGTTGCAACGAATAAATATGGTTGTTATTGTATGGCAACTTGTGTAAGTCAACCGTGACAACATCCCAATGTTGATGTGGTACAGGGTATTTACCTATAGGTGCAGGTGATGATGTGTAACGTTTGTGTTTCACGCATGACTAGCATCTGTCAGTATAAAGGTGTATAACTTTTCATAACGTTGGCCAATAGTAGGATTGCCAGGCTTCTTTAACACTCCTATCTTTTCCAGGATGACCCGCATGTGGACTATCATGTATCGTTGTTAATACTTGAGCAATAATTTCCTTAGGTACTATTGTTTTTATTATTTCTTCGGTGTTTTGGTTGGCATGAGTTGATCCTATATGAGGCATTATTGACTATAGTGAATTGCTCGAGTGGTGTATGTACCTTGGGTAATTGTATGTCATCGCCACTTTCTAGTTCATATTTGACTTTAGACCATGTTGGATCAAGTCATTGTGCTTTCGCGATTTCATCATGGTTTGGGATGTTTCCCTTGAGATCTAATGCTGCAACATGAATTGCTGTCGGGTTCCTAGACAGTGCATCAGCAACTGAGTTTATTTTGCCTTGTATGTAGTGAATATGTACATTGTAGTTGTCAATGGTGCATTTCCATCTTGCTGTCCTCCCAGAGAGGAGTTTTTCTTGGAACATGCCCACGAGTGGTTTATGGTCTGTGAATTTCGTAACCATATACCAAATCTCGAAACGTTTGTAATGCAAAGACCACTGCAAGTGTCTCCTTACTAAACCACTGGATGGTGGGTGATAGGCTAAAATATTTACCTTTTTCATATTGTATTGTTTGCATATTTCTTGCAAGATTTCAGAATTAAATTCATTTCCATTATCTAATATTGTCTGTAGTGCAATCATTTTTCTCTGCACCTTTTAACCCGTCGAGTCCAGACCGGTTTTTTACCCAGCCTACCCCCAGATCCCGACTGATTTTCGACTTTTTGTTTTTTGGCTGAAACCTTCGCTTTTGGTGAGAAACATCGAAAATTCATAGTGAAATCGCGATCCTGAGGGTACCTGGCTAAGAAAACGAACTATGGAAGGGTTGACTAATTCAAGCCACTTTAAATTACGCATTTATTTCATTTATTTGGTACGAACTTATGTGTAGTAAAAGTCTATAATGGTTTTCATACAATATATAGGCATTTATAAGCATTGTTCACTTACTCAAAACACCAGTATATGGCACCTTCCTTTACGACATTACCACCTCATCACTTCTGTTTGTTTCTACCTCTGGCTTCTTTCTTTCTTTGTCCTCCACCCCAGGAATCGCTTTCACCGTGAATTTCGTCATTAGAGAGACCATGGGGCAAGATGCCTTTACTGGCCAGCTTACTGCTAAAAGGTGAATTGCCCAGTGTGGGGGGAGGGGGGAATGGGGGATAAGGAGGGGCCAGGCAGTATCCCCGCTTGACAGCAGGTAGAGGAAGGTCTCCCACATATGCCTACCAAAAATCACCTGGGAATGTTGAAAAATGTGCACACAAAGGGCCTTGCAATTGCATGACATACTGTGTACGTCGTTGGGTCTGTCCGCGGAAAAAAGTTACGATGTACACCGTACGTCGATGGGACTCGTCGGGTTAATTGCCTGCTTGCGAATGCAATTGGCTGATTCTTTTTACGTGCATCTTCTTGCATCAATACTGCTCTTATAGTCCTTTGTTTGACGCATCTTTACAAATTATAAATGGTTTTGTGTAATTGGGATATGCCAAGCAAGGTGCATTTATAAGTTTATCTATCAATTCATTAAATGCAATTCTTTGTTCCTCTCCCCACTGGAATATGGCATCCTTTTTTAGTAGAGTGAATAGCGGTTGTGCTACATGAGAGAGCTGGTTACTAATGGAGTAGTAATATCCTGCTAGCCCTCCAAATTGTCTTACTTTGTCTATGTTCGTTGGGTCAGGGAAATCCATTACTCCCTGTATCTTGTCGGCAGACGTGTGATTGCCTTGGGCAGCTAATCTGTGGCCTAAGAATTTTATTTCCTTGAAGCAAAATTTGGAGTTAGCTTAATTTTTAAACCGGCATTAGCAAGCTTTTGTAAGATTTGGTCTAATGTCTTGAGGTGTTCATGAATTGTACGAGTAGCTATGATACTGTCGTCATAGATAGACAAATATTCCTTTTCCTAGCATTCCAGACAGCAGGTAATTCATCAGGTGCTGGAATGTACCAGGTGCTATCTTTAAGCCCATTGGCATTCTTTTATATTGGTGATGCCCTGTATTTGTGGAGAAGGCAATGTATTTACGTGACTCCTCATCTGATGATATTTGGTAATAGCCATTAAGCAAATCGATTGTGGAAAATACATTATTTTCTGGTCCAGTATTTTGCAAGACATCTGATGGCAATGGCATTGGAAACCGGTCTGGTATGGGGAGACTGAGGGCTCAGTAATACCCAATTCTAGCATTTCATCAACATACTGGTTTGCAAGGGTACGTTGTGAATGTAGGACTCTATAGGCTGGTACAAAAACAGGTTGTATGTCTGGATGCACGTTAATCTTGTGATTAATCAGGTTAGTGCACCCTAATTGTTCTCCAGGTAATGCTACTGTGTTACGGTGTTATCCAAAAGGTTTATATAAGGGATCGTGTTCTTATCAAATTCTCCTCAGTGAACCAAATTTTCTTTTATTCCTTCTCTGTCCGTAGATTTTATCATGCTTGTTGTCCCGGATACTACTATTTCCATTATTGGGCCTGGGCATTTCTCTGTGTTGACTAGATAAGTCCCTTTTTTCATCCGTTCTTCTCCATTCATGTGATTAATTAGGAACACTTGAGTTTGCCCATCGTTATCCATCGGACATAATGCGTTTTCTACTGACACTCCTTTCACTTTACATGATTCCTCTAAGACGAGAACATTACTATTCTTTAATTTACTTTTAATATTAACTTTCATGTAAGAATTATGTGGAATAACTACGTCATTGGTGAGATGGGCGGGAAAGACTGATGAATTATGATGGTTATCCCGTTCTCTAGTCTGGAAGGATGTGGCTGGTATGAAGGCATCTTTACAATCGTCTTTTTGTTTGTTTCTGTTTAGATGTTTAATATTTCCAATTCTTTTTGGCTCTTTACTATTGATAGGTAAGAAATCTGATGATACTTCCTCTATGAATTCATTATCAATCTCTATCCCATTCATTTGTGGGAGTAAAATTATTTTCTCTGTTCTCATTGTTTGTAGGCCTAGTAGCATGTTAGCTCATATTGCTAAGTTTTCTACTATATAAAAAAAAAGTGGAAATTTCACTTGTAATCTCAATAAAGCTGATGTTTAATTGCATCATGCCTTTTACAGTAATTTGTTTAACATTTACAACAAATAAGTCTAAATCAGATTCTTCTAGGAAAGTTACTTTCCTCTTATTTCTAAAAATTCTATTTAACTCTTCTTGTGTTATTAAATTCACTGGAGAGCCTGTATCCAAGAATAATGAAATGTGTTTATTTTCACATACAGCTGGCATCAAGATACATTCACTTCCCAACACACATCCTATGTGAATTGCACACCTCCTATGTGACTTAGACTTGATTGTATCTATGACTGGTCTTTTTTTGTTGCAGTTTGTCCTTCCCCCGACTTAAAAATAGAGACCAATTTTTCCAGAGTGTTACAATTTGAGGTCCGATGACCGTGCGCCTTATGATGACGACAGTATGCGTTAAGGTCTTCAGTCTTTTGTTTATCTTCTCTATGTTTTATATAGCACTCATTCTTTGAGTGTCCAGGGTTTGCACAATAATAACAGCGTAGACCTGTCTCCCGATTGTGATCCTTGAGATGACTTCCCATACTTAGGTTTGTCTGTGGCGCGGCTTCTGCTAGGACTGCGCACAAACTTTTGGGACTGCCTGTAGCCTGGCATCTGTGAGCGATACCTAGCGGTTTGCTGCTCTTTGTTTTGTCTGTTTTCGGCTCGCGACCGATATTGTTCATTGTTTGGGGTTGTCAGTTTCACTGCTGACACTGTTTCTGTAATTCTCATTCTGGTCATGCTTGCCTGTTCAGTCACCCATGCCTTGCCTCTTTCATGAAATCTTGCAAGCACATTCCTGGGGTGTAAGGAATCGTCTTAGCAATTTTGAGGGTCTTGTCCGGTAATTTACACAGTGCAGCTACATAGCCAAGGATGTCTGCGACATGCAATGGTGTCATTTTGCCATCAGATGTTACCCAATTGGATTTCTCTATGGTGGCTAACAATGTTCTTCTAATTGTAGAAACATCTGATGTTATTTCACCTAGGATAGAATTAGTTGTATGTTCTCTCATAAGATCCACAATCTTATGTAATTCTGGAAGTATACCTGGCAAAAAATGTATACCTCCAGAGAATATCTACAGAAATTCTGTCTTATACTCCTGTATAGATATTTGTAAATAAACTCCCTTACACCACTACGCCAAGTCATTCCGATCACCCGTTCTAGAAGTACATTCCTCATATGTCTTAGATCGTAGGATTTATTGGATTTTAACAGATCTCCTGCCGGACACCTCTCATGGTTAATCCGAGATGAAAGTATGGCAGTTTTATGACTCTATTTGTTACATGTCTCTTAACAATGATCTGTTCGCACTCGCTTAACCAATCCTGTCCCGACCAATTTTTTACCAAACACACCCTCAGAACCCGACTGATTTTCAACTTTTTTGGGGGGGGGGCTCAAACCACCGCTTTTGTGAGAAACATCGAAAATTTATAGAGAAATCGCTCTCCTGAGCTTATAAATGTTGCTTCAGGTGACGAGTCAGCCTTACCTTTTGTTCTCTCTCAGGGTAAGTGGCTTTAAAGCAAGCAAACTATGGGGAGGTAAAAAAAATCAAGACACTTAAAATTACGTTTTCTTTTTTTTTATTTGGTACAAATTTATGTACAGTACAAGACTATATTTTTTTCACACATTTATATAGCCAATAGAAGCATTGTTCAGTCACCAAACACATCCACATATAGCACCTTCCTTTACGACATTACCACCTCATCACTTCTGTTTGTTTCTTGCTCTAGTGTCTTTATTTCTTTGTCCTTCATCTCAGGAATCACTTTCACCGTGAAGTTCGTCATTGGAGAGACCATGGGACAGCATGTCTTTACTGGCCAGGTTACTGGTAACAGGTGAATTACCGAGTGTGGAGGGGAGGGGGGGGTCATGTGGGGCCAGGCAGTATCCCTGCTTGATAGCAGGTAGAGGAAGGTCTCCTACATATGCCTACCAAAAATCACCCGCAAATCTTGAAAAAAAGTGCAAATGACTGGCCTTGCAATTGGCTGATGTACGATGCACATCAGTGGGTCTGATCGTGAAAAAAGTGGTGACGTGCATCGTACATCAGTGGGGCTGGGCGGGTTAAAAGCGACACTACATCGATGCGGTCTTTCTCTGTACCTGAAAATTTGGGGGTGGTTGTGTCCTCATGGTAAACGTATACGTGAGGCGCAGATGGTAGAGCTGTGTGTGTGGCACCGCTAGTCATGTTGGTTGGTTGTTTGGTTAAGTCCACTTGTAGTTCTTTATCGTTATGTGAAGGAATAGTTGCATAGGTTTTACCTGATCTGTGAACTCTCTTTACTAGGTTTTCTTACATATGTATGACAGCTCTAAAGTCGTCACTGTTTACATCCGAGGGGGATTTCCATTCTTCATTACCATCATCATCATCATCATCATCATCACCATCAACTTCACTATAATCATCATCATCTATTTTGTTATCATCATAATCACCTATTACGTTATCTCTACTTTGCAGGGAATTTGGTGTAATTTCATATCCCTGATGCTCTCCTAATTGCTCTTCTAACCGTGTGAATCGGTATTTGATACTCTAGTTGTGAATTGGCATTCGTTACTATAATTGTGCATCGGTATTCGCTGATAATTGTGTTTCATTTTGCGCAAAATTTGGTGGGGGTGAGAATATTCCAGTCATATCACTTAGCTAAACGAAACTCATTTTCCTAAGGAACGGTGTTATGAAATAATTAATTTATGTATGTGTTAACTGTATAGTTGAAAAAATGAATATTAATGAAAAAAAGATGGTAACATTGAATATGTTTATATATAAATAAGTGACGAAGGTTTTGTACCTAATTCTAAGCTCAGAGAATAAATGAGTAAAAAAAGTAAGATCACCAACTTAAAGAATAGATGATGGTACTCAGTGACTCAGGTCTGGTTTTACGGAGGAAGTCACTCAGCTTGTTGATTGATCACGGTTGATTGAAGTGAATTCTCAGATTAGGGTTGACTGAAGGGCTGATCGACCTCCCATTCTCGAAACTCACCTCACCAGACAACGTCGACTTATCCCCTCATTCACTGTTGAAGGTAAATGAATATTAGTACTAGTGAGTAAAGATGAGTAACACAGGTAAGTTAAGTGCCAGGGTGGAGATTATTGCTGGCATCAGCTGAACTCTTGACGTCTGGTTCAGTGCTGCGACAAGGGAAACAGAGAGTGTTTGGAGAAAGGGTGTGGGGGATTGTGAGGTGTGAGTTGTTGTGAGTTATGAGTTGTGAGGTATAAGTCGTCTCGTTTCTTCGTTTGCTGTATAATCGCTTGTTACTTGTAGATTTTTTTGCTCGTTGGCATCGGTCCTTTCGTTTGCGGCCATCAAATAATAAGTTGATCTTGTAGTATGTTGGTTCTAGTAGAGTTGTTACAACCCAGTTGATTTGTAAGATAACCTCAGCTCGCTTGCAATCAATGACGGGAGAAGTTAAAGATGAGTCTGTGGTTGACTGTAGTTTATTTTCTTGAAAGGGAAAACTCAAGATTAACACTGAGTGTTTTATGCTAGCTAACTCTCTCACAGCTCTCTCATTAAACCCTCTTCTGCTTCTCCAGCTTCCTAACCCCGAGTGACTCTCTCGTGTCCCTCCCAAATCTGATCTAGATTTCCTCCTTTCTGGTGTAGGAAAGCCTTGTTACATGGACTAGCCATGCCCCGAACCTTCTAGAAACCTGAATGTGTGTATGTATGTTCTCCTTGGTCATCTTCCCTTCCCACGGTACAAAAGTGTGAGCTGTTTCCTGCTGCCCTTAGTCAGGAAGGAAATGCTGTGAGTTGTACTACTTCCTACTCCCTGACTCAACCTCTATACTCCTAGCTATTATTTATGATATTTTAGATTTCTAACACATTTACCAGAATACCCTTTTAGGGTTAATGACAAATGGCTGTATGTATGATAATGACTGTACTGTATAATACACAGAATAATCACCCTACATTAACTATTAATCCTGGAAGTTTTGTACTGAAATGAAAATAAACATGATCCCGAAAAATATTTTTTATCTGTCAAGGAGACTTTGCCTTATTTTGCAGGAAAAAGAAAAAAAACATGAAAGAGGAATCTAACAGTTACAAACAATTTTATATTGTTGAATACAGTTTGATTTTCAGACTATAAGCAATCTCACGATGGGATCTCACAACCCGCGTAGCCTGAAAGTTTTTCCCTGGCACACAGTTTTGCACCTCCATTTCTGATTTGACGTGAATTCAGGATACAGACCACGGAAGCCAGCCAGCCTCACAACTGAAAACATTACCACTCCACTCGCTTTGGAACGCGGATGGTAAGTGGGCAGAACGGTAATGTTTTCATTTCAATTGTGAGTTTGGCTGGCTGGGTTTGTGCGTGGGTAAATAAGACATTTCATGAACGGCTTGAGCTGTCAGCATGAAACTTTCAAGGTACTCGGATATGGCCAAAATCTTCGACAAGATCTAAAATGGGCCCTCAGGGTCAAGCTCAAGGTCACCAAAGGTCAACTAGTTGACCTCTGGGAGCCATTTTGATGACCATGACACCAAGTGTCCATTTTCGAACTTGCCTAAGATTTTGGCCATATTCTGATACCCTGAAATTTTCAAGTTGATAGTTCAAGCCATACATGATATGTCTTGTTTACTCACACACAAACAAAGCCAACCAGCCAACCTCACAACTGAATACCTTACCACTCCTGTCGCTTCCCACCGTGGATGGTAATAACAGATCAGCCAAACGACCAAATAAAAGGCAACAATTTCCCGGTGACGTTTTAGAATGGCTGATTTTTAGTACACTTAGATCAATAATAAGGCTAATTGTTTTTCCCATATTTTTTGTTGTGAAGGCATTCGTAGGGCAACCCTATCATTCAGTCGTACCTACCGATTTTTACCCGCAAAGTAGTGAAGGTGGTGCACTCTAACGCAGGATTTTTACACACAAGGTGATGTACTCTAACGCAGGATTTTTACACATAAGGTGGTGCACTTTAACATTGGATTTTCACAAGCAAGGTTGTGCACTCTAACGTAACCCAGTAAAGTCATTCACTATCTCCCTGAGGGTTTTTACATGAGAGATGTTTCACTCTCAGTCCATAAGGTGCTTAAATTTAGCCCATATAGTGCTTATCTTTTGCAGATCCTTTTTAAATCCCACATATATCTAATTCTTCTGTACCTATTGCTCCTGTAGCGGCCCCTGACTTCCCTACACTGTAAAAAAATCACCATAAATTTTACAGTGAATCACTGGCTGCTGAGTTGCCAGTACTTCACCATTAAAATTACTGTCAAGACTGTAAATTTACTGAGATTGACCGTACATTTTAGGGTTAACGCCTGTTAATTTACAGTTAGGACAGCAAAATAACAGTCTTAGAATGACTGATGCAGTAAAGTTTATTGGATAATACCATAAAATTACGGTGCCCGCCAAATGGGAATTACAGAATTATACTGTAATTTGGAAATGGACTTAAATTTACTTGGGCATATAATTATGATAATTATTAGTAGTATGGTTAATTTAATCGGGCATATCATCATATAAGTAATAAATGTAAAAGAGATAACCATTAAAACAGAAAATACTTCACAAAAATATTTATTTATTCCTTCTATTCCTTTCAGTCTATAACACATGAATTAAACAGCAGAAAATTCACACTTCTTATTAAACTGGTTTAAAGAGTGCATATACAAATGCTGTGAACCTAAGCAGCCCAACAAGCTTACAATTTGGTCATAACTGAACAAACTCATCACGAGCAGTTTTGGGTAAATAAGAGCAAAAATTTATCCATCCATCATTCACACCTATGTCGCCCCATCCCGAGGCTAGGCGCGTTGGTCCTGACATTTGAGTGACAAGCCTCACTCATCCCTGAGTGGCATTACGTGAGCAATAAACCCCAACCACCCCTCGGATATAAACCTACATAGGGTCAATCCAATTGGAGTGCCTTAATTACCCACTAAACCACCAGGCGCCACAACTTGGTTATATGGTTACCACCCAGCGTAGTAGGTTTCCTGGTGTACAGGAAACAATTTGGCTTGTCACTCAGTGTAGAGTTACCCATAGGCAGAAGAAAGAGGAAATAATGAAGAAATGAAAAACAGAAGAGGGAGTGTAAAGTCACTCGTAAGCAGAAGAAAGAGGAAAGAGTGAAGGAAAGAAAAAAGGGGAAAGGGCAGACACCCAAAAAGCAGCACTACATCGAGTGAGTGGATGGTGAGCACCCCTACCAACCCAAAATGTATACCACAAAATTTTTGCAAAGGATATTACAATTTGTTGTTATATTTCAGATTATTGTTATTCTGTTGTGCTTTCACATGAAATGAAGGCAGCATCAAATTCAAAAGTTGGGAAAATAAAAAATAACAAAAATAAAAATGCTATTTTCTCCCAAAAAAGCTGTATGGACAGCTTTGTTCTGGGGGATTTTTTTTTCCTCAAATAATAATGTAGGGTAAGCTTATTCTCATTGTTTTTAAAGTAAACAAAATGGGAACTCATACGACTGAATCCAGAAACCAACTTTAAAAATTGGTGTTGCCTACAAACATATCCGTGTACAAAATTATTGTTTGAAAAGTTAATGACAGAAAAGTAATCCAGAAGCCAACTTTTTAAACTGGTGTGGCCTGAATACATATCCATGTAAAAAATCATAGTTTAAAAAGTTAATGACAAAGAAAAGTTATTCCACAATTTACAGTGAATTGATTGATTTGGTCATATTATTAAATAATAATGCCTTTAAAAAATCCTGCAATTAAAACATTCCCTGTGACATTGTCCCATGTGCTAGTATACCTATATGAGCCTTAATGCTTAGGAGGGATGTGGAACAGGTGGATTTCTGTATATCAACTTGCCCCACATCACTCCTAAACATTAAGACTTATGTTAAATGGTCAGTAATACTACATTCACTTGGTTCAGCATGTAATTAAAGCTACTCATTTACTTGCCCAGATCCATTTCTTACTTGTAATGGACAAACTCGTCAAGTCTTAATGTCAGGGTCTGATATACTCGTAATTCATTACCGATATGCAAAAACATATTTGATTGTTGATATGAGTAAAATTGTATTATTATCAGCACCAAATTTTTAATGGCAGGGTCTGATATCATAATTCATTGATGATATGAATGAACACATTTGATTGCTGAAATAAGTATACTGATATTATTATCAGCACCACATTTATAATGGCAGGGTCTGATTTCACAACTAATTGTCCATATTATGAATGGACTAAAATTGCTGTATTATCAGGCCATAGTTATCATCATCATCGCCATCATCATTTGGAACAAAATATCAATAGATGTGATTAGCAAGTGTAGGGTTAACTGGCCTCTAAGCAAACCCATGACTATAAAGCAGGTGAGAGCTGTCAGTGGAAACATATCAATGCGCAAATGGAATCCTACTTGCTCTGGTTGAAAGGTAAATTATTTACTAATCATCATCATCATCTAATCCTGTGTTGCCACATGAGAAGCGTAGGAGCCTGGGGCTAGTCAAGTTGGCCTTGACATTTAAGAGGAGTGATCAACCTCACTCATCTCTGAGTAGCAAACTCCAACCATCCCTTGGATGTAAATCTCCACTGGCTCAATCCAGTTACTTCCCACTAAAACACCAGGCGCCATAATTTGGTTAAAGGGTTACCACCCAGTGTAGTAAATGGTTTCCTGGTGTACAGGAAACCATTTGGCTTGTCACTCAGTGCAGAGTCACCCATAAACAGGAGGAAGAGGAAAAAATGAAGGAAAGAAAGACAGAAGAGGAAGGATAGAAAGGAGGAAACTAAAGAGGAAAGGGCAGTCACCTGAAAACAGCACTACATGAAGTGAGTGGATGGTGAGCACCCCCACCTATCACAACAACTACGAACGCTAAAAGGAAAATACAATTGTGAAAAAATATGCTTAAATCAACTCTAACCAGTATATGTACAACCAATGCTACATGCATCACACCAGAAAGTGTCAAGCACTATTGTTATAACATTAACCCTTTCTATGCAAAATTAACTCAAATTTAGAGAACAAACATGTTTTCTTATCTAAATCTTACATAAAAATATTCATTCATTATCCAATCCTATGTCGCCCCACAGAGAAGCGTAGGAGCCCGGGGCTAGGC
>JAGKTI010022135.1:0-15404 GCA_018397915.1 Birgus latro | reverse complement strand
CGAGCAGAGGGGAGTCGAAATCAGGATCATTCCAATTCGAGAAATGTACCTGAACCCACGGCGTTGGAAAGAATGGAGGTCAGAGGCAGGGGGGAAAGACTGGGGAAAAGTAGTCATCATTATCATCAGTATTATTGTCATCATCATCGTCAACATCATCATTATCATCTCGATCTCCTTTTTCAACCTAAGGATGGGATGAGGCATATTCGGCCAAGCAGAATCGTCTGGTCTTAGGTGGAATACGATATAGAAAGCGTTTTTAGTGCAGAAAGCGTTCCTTGGTGTATTTTCTTCTTTCCTTTCTTTCTAACTTCCAAGAATTTCCTCAGCTGAATATATTCGTCTGAGGTTAGCCAAAACAGTGTACTGAAATGTTTCCGTAGCAGAACGAGAGTGTAATGAGACTCACCAATTCACTGCGAGTCATGTATTCCGTTAGCTGATTAAAATCTTATGGAGTTTGCGAAAAAAAAAAAAAAGATTATTTACACCAAGTTTTGAATTTGGTTAATTTAATAATTTCGTCTGCATGTATCCTCGGTTGTTGTTGTTGCTGCTGCTGCCAAACATTAGTCTGTCAGGCCGATCCGATCCGTCGATCACAGGTATGCAACTGCTTCAGTGGGACCGTCCTGCAGGTACAATACAATACGTAATATCATGCAGGGAACCGGCTCCTCCTGTGGTGGACAGCGCCTTGCCGGAGTTAGACCAAGGTCGTTTTTACGGCGAAATGCAAGGAAACATGAGGAGGTTGTGCACTCGGGTGGACGCCGCTGGTCCTTCACCCAAGGTCACAGCGTCACCACGTGTAGGCTCCTCTTCAGCACCTCTGGCTTCCTCTAATCTCAGTGATATACCGATGTGATTCAGCAGAAACCAGACGTTAAAAAACAGAAAAAGAGGACAAAGGGAGAGAAATGGAAATGAGAGTGGGGGTAAATTTCAGGATAAGAATAGGGTCGAAAAGAACTGGAAAAAAGGGAGGTGAATTGGAAACAAGATGGCTAATTTGAGAAGGGGTGAGAGAGGGGAGGGAAAAATGGTGGAATTTCTGGGTGGGGCGTAGATAGATGGGTGGATGGACAAATAGATATAGATATGTAGATGGATAGATATAGACATGGTTTGATGGATGGTTAGAGATGTGGATAGATGGATGAATAGATAAAAACCGAGTAATTAGATAGGTAGATAGATAGATAAACAGTTTGGTAGACAGAGAAGCAGACTGACAGACAGACGGACAAAACAAGTTGAGGCGAGAAGAAGAAAAGTGTAGGGGCAACGGAAACCTCGAAAATACAAGGAACAGGAGAGAAACTAGAGATAAGACTGTAGAAGATATAAGAAATGAGAGACAGAGAGAGAGAGGCAAGGATAGAGCAAAGAGAGTAAGATGAGATGAAGGGTGAAACACAAGAGAAGGAATGACAGAAACGAGATCAGGTAACGGAGAAAGAATGGAAAGTCAAAAGAAGAGAGGAGAAAAAGTGGTGAAGGAAGGGGGAGAGAAAATATGATAAAACAGAAAAGTGCAAGAGAGGAGTGAATATGGAAGCAACGTGACGAAGAGAGAACAGAGAAATGATTATGGGGAGGGAGGGAGGGAAAAGGTGGGGAGAGGAAAAAGAAAAGGAGGGAGGGAGGGATCGAGTTGATGGGAGGAAAGAGAGAGACAGGGAGAGAGAGGAAGGGAACAGGTGAGGGAAGGAAAAAGAAATTGGAGAGGGAGGGAGGGAGCGAGGAGTCGAGTTGATGGGAGGAAAGAGAGAGATAGGGAGGGAGGGAGTAAGGAGGGAAAACAGTTGGTGGGGGAAGGTTGGATGGAGGGAGGGAAAGAGGAATCAAACTGTTGGAGGAAGAGGAAAGACAGAGAGGGAAGGAGAAAGGTAGGGAGGGACAGGAATCGGCGGAGGAGGGAAGGATGGAGGAAGGAAGGGAGGATGGGAAGGAACAGGTAAAGAACGGATAACAAAAATGAGGGAGGGAGGGAAGGAAGGGAAAGGGGGAAGAAAGGAAAGAGGTAGAAGAAAGTAGGGAGAGCAGGGGAAAGTGAGCAAGTTAAGAAAGAGATGCTAAACAACCTTCAGAGCTGACAGTCAAGGAAGCTCCCTCACACCTGTTCCTAAGCGATTATATTACACCTTGCCATCCTGTCCTGTGTCAACAAATTAATTCTAATATCACCATACTCTGCTTATATAACTTAGAAAACTATATTAGCCAGCCGTATCCAGAAATAAATCTGTGAGGATGAGGTGTTACGGAGCTTCCTTAACCAGCGGGAGTACAGACCTTTGAGGAGAAAAAAAGATAATGAAGCGAGTATACTTGTGTTGCCAGAAGCCTAATCTCAGTGTTCATTCATCGTGACAAGAAAGGGCGATGAAAAAGTACATACAAATACACAGACAAACAAACCGAGCCAAAGAGGGGTTAAGGTGAATTAGGGTGAATGAAGACAGGAGGCGAAGGAAGACACAGGGGGAAAGTGAGGAGAAAGGATGATAAAACAGGGAAGCAGGAGGAAGAGGAATAAAAGAAGGTGGACAGGAGGGAGGAAGAAGAGGAATGGGAAGCCGGAAAGAGGGAGGAAGAAGAGGAATGGGCAGCCGGAAAGAGGGAGGAAATGAGGGCGGAAAGAAGAAGAGAGAGAGAGAGAGGCGTGAAGTTGAGTTTGGAAAGGAAGCAAGGGGAAAAAAGGGAAAAGGGAAGGAAGAAGAGGGTGAGAGAAGAGGAGAAAAAAGGAGAGAACGGTAAAGAAAATGAAGATAAAAATGAGAAAGTGAGAATGAGAAAAAACATAGAATGAAAATGGGTGAAGAGAGGGAGACAGGTTTGAGTGAGAGGGCTAAAAATTACGATCGCGTTTTTTCCCTCAAGTCAGGTAGTTGTGGTGCAGACTGGTGAAGAGTTTGGTGGGGAGGAGAGGAGAGGAGAGAGAAGAGAGGAGAAGAGAGAAGAGGAGAGAGAGGTTAGGTAAGGAGACAGACTGAGAGTTGTGAGGTTTGGGAGAAAAGAGGGAGGGAGAGACGAGAAAGGAGAAGGGTAGTTGCGGTTCATATCGGTGAAGAGTTTGGTTATTGGGCAGACGTGAAGAGAAAAGGAGGAGAGGAGAGAAGAGGGGAAGATGATGAGAGGTGTGGACGGTGATGAGAAGGAGAAAAGATAGAGGGAGGGACGAAGAAGGAAAGAATTAAGTGTAGGGTATGATTGATTAGGTTAGATTAAGTAGTGCTTGTATGGAGGAGAGGAGTGGAGAACTGAGAAAGGAGAGGAGAGTGGTAAGATATGAAGGAGAGAAACGAAGAGAGCAGGTAAGGAGCAGGTGTGGTTCAGAGTAGTGAATATTCGTAGTTTGGTAGGAGGGAGACGTGAAGAGGGAGGAAGTGGAGGAGGAAGAGAAGAGGGAGGCGAGGACAAAGACGAGGGGCAAAGTAGAGGAAGGATAAGTTAGGTAAGGAAAGAAAGAATTAAGGTATGGAAGGGGAGAGTATGAGCCATAAGGAGGAGAGGAAGAAAGGCGAGGAGAGAGGTACGGAAAAGATGAGGAAGGAGAACTGGGGAGAGGAAAGGAGAGGAGATACGTAGAGGCTGGAAGATGAGAGATTGGGAAGGGTAAGATTAAGGTGAGGCAGTGTTAAGTCAGGATTGGTTTAAGTCAAGTTTAAGTTTAAGTTAGGTTAGGTTAGGGTAAGAACTGATTGCCAGGAAGGGGTTAGGGAAGAGTAGAAGAGAAGGAAAGACGGGAGAGGTAGGAAGACTAAGAGGGCATGTGTGATCAGAGGGCACATTAGTGAATCAGAAAAAGGGAATGTGAGGTGGGACTGCGAAAGAGTAGGAGTGGAAAAGGTATAATGAGATTGAGGCGAGTGAAGGGTTGAATAGGATTCTGGTGGGTCAAGGTAAGGGTCGATGTCGTCTTTTGCTACCACCAAATGTTCATGTTAAAAGGATCAGTTTTAGTACACTGGATGGAAATAAACTCCAGTAACCCCGTAATTATCATGACGTTTTATTACATGAGTAAGGGTCGCTTTATTACCAATCCCCGATGATAAATAATTCCATCAGCAATAAGCTTAATGGCATTATTACCACTAGCACGATCTCAACAACCACTACAATGAGAACTGGCGTTTTATTACATATCATGAAAATGACATGAGTATCACTCGACATATATTACAATTATCAATGTTATCACCGCCACAGTTCACATCTCTGTTACTATTGTCGCTATCACCACGACCACCACCATCACCAGAGGAATAAGCGTTTTATTACTGATCCCGAAGATAGCAAGTAATTCAGCCCGCAGTAAACGTGCTATCATCGCTACCACTGCAGACACCACAAACACCATCTCTGCCATATGAATAACCAGACCTCTGCTGCTCATCTCAAGAGGGAACCAGTGATTTAAGAAACAAGAAACTTATTATCACTACCACAGCTACTATTACCGCCAACAGCACTTTAATCATCACTACCGCAACGACAACAGCATGTCAGTCACCATTACCACAGAAATAGCTCTCACTTTATCATTCATCACCTTCGAAAGCATCACCTCTCTCACAAATACCATAATCATCCCCTCACTACGATCACCACCACTATCATTCACTTCCTCTCTCACAATTACCACAATTACCATCGGCACTACGAGGATAACATACCATCTATCGCTGATCTCAAATTAATTGCACCAGGAAATAAATGTTTTGGCGGAGATCCGTCGTTGGGAGTGAGGCGAGGAGTGACCAAAGAAAAGTTGTTGGCGTTGGGGAAGTTGTTTGGCGAGAGTCAGGCCCAGGCACCTTTGGGAACAGCTGATCTTGAATGTCAGGTGTGTGTGTGTGTGTGTGTGTGTGTGTGTGTGTGTGTGTGTGTGTGCGCGCGCGCGCGCGCTAGCTGAGGGTGGAGTAATTGTTTTTGTTGTTGGAACTTCACAACGAGAGGTCACTCATAAACTGAATAAAACTATCTAAAAGTGTGAGCATAAAATAGCGTGAGTGGGTGTGAAAGTCGGGTGTGGGTGCGGTGGGAGAGAGGGATGTGGGTTTGGGTCTGGGGTGTGGGTGTTTTTGTTAGATGTGGGTAGGGTCGGTGAGAGAAGTTATGGGTAAGAGAGAAATATGGGTGTGGAGAGTGGGCTGTGAGTGTGGAGAGTGGTGTGAGCAGGGTAGGAGAGAGGTGTGAGTGTGGGTGTGGAGAGTAGGGCGTGAGTAATATGGAAGAGATAGGCATGGGTGTGGATGTAGTATGTAGGTATTGTAAAGGCAGATGTTACGTTTGAAGTGTGGGTAGGATGGAGTGTAACGTATGTAGTATGGAATATGGTATGGAAGAATGAGGCATGGTTTGTGGGTAAGGTGTGTATGGAGAGATCAGGGATGTGAGGAGGGAGGATCAAGAGGTCTGGTAGGATCGAGAATATTTCGGAATTTTGGTTGTAGAATCAGGGATGGAAGAAGGAAGTGTGGAATGCGTGTAGGGTGAAGAAAAAATGTAAGAATGAGAACGATGTGGAATTTTGGGTGGAAAATTTGGGGTGGAAGGAAGTGGAGAAAAAAAGTGTGGGTTGTCAGTACGATGGAGTGAGAGAGATGGAATTTTTGTGTGAGTGTGTAGAAAGATGAAGAAAAAGCAAGAGGGAGAGCAATGTGGATTCCTGAACGTGAAATGTGGAGCGTGAGGAGATGCGGGATGCAAGGAAGGTGGAGGAAAAAGGTCAGGGTTGTCAGTAAGATGGAGAGAGAGGTGGAATTTTGGACGTGGAATGTGGAGTGTGAGAAGGAGGGTATTTTTATGCTGATCCTGAGGGGAGAAACCTTGAAGGAAGACATCAAGCCTGTGAATGGGTCGAAGTTTGGAAGAAGAGGAAGGAAGGTGAAGAAAGAGGAGGGGAGAGGGGGGGTTAGGTAGATACATGGATAGATGGATAGATAAATTGATAGATAGTTTATATGGCGGAGAGATGAGGAAACATACAGAGTTCAGTTGACAGATTGCAAGATGGAAAATAGAAGAATAAGGAATGGAAGAGAAGAAACGAAGAAGGAGAGGAGGGGAGGGGAGAAGAAGGATGGAGGAAGGCAAATAAAAGAAAAAAGAAGAGAGAAGCGAAGAGGGAGGGAGTAGGAGACGAGAGAAAGGAAGAGAGGGAAAGAAGGGAAGGAAAACAGGAAAGATATCAGGAGACCAGGGCGGGAGGGGAGAGGAGATGAACAGGGTATGAATGTACAGTGTCGCATTTGTGAGTGTAAGAGTGAGTATGTGTATGAATATACGTGAAGGATTATGCGTTCAGCAGTGTATGGAAGTTTTAAGACAGTACATAGAATAATTTGTCAGTATCATTGAAAATTGGACTTTCACTATAAATGGTAAATCTTGATACACTTTTAGAAGTTATTATCTGTGTGTGTGTGTGTGTGTGTGTTTGTGTGTAGATTCCTTGTTCGTGTATGTGCTACGTGGCATGTAGGCTGTCCCTTTGGCCTGGGTGTTGGTGCGCCATAAAGCCTCACTTCAATCACACAGCCACAACACCTTCCTTTCCCTCGCTCCTTGCCTACTCCTTCACCCCTGCTGTTTTCATCTCGTTGCTTCCTCTCTCCCTTTCTCCTTTTTCTTTCAGTTTTTCTTTCTTGATCCCATTTACTTTCATTTTCATTTGATCTCTTATTTCCTTTCTTTTTCTTTTCTTTCTTTTCACCTGCTTTCTTTCTTCCTTTCTTCTTGATCGTTTATTCTATTTCCTCATGTTTTTACTTTTCACTCATCTCACCTGCTTTTCCGCCTTTACTTGATTCTTTCACCTCACACTATCCATCATTTTTTATTTTTTATTTTTTTCATTTTTTTGGGTCCCTTTCTGTTTTCATTTTCTTCGTCAGTTTCTCTTTTACCATTTACTATCTCTCTTTTTCGTCCTTGTTAAACAATTCTTATTCTCTTTCTTTTTTTCTGATATTTCACCTTCTCATTTATTCACTTTCTTCCTTTTTCTTCCTGTTCTTTCACAGCCTCACTTAATCCTTCCATTTTCATCCGATAACGATAGGGTATCACTATGTAGATGGACAGATAGACAGACAGTAACGAGATAGAGATAACGCACTGACAGACAGACAGAGACAGACTGATGGCCAACATTCTCTCCCTCCACTCCTTTCTTCTTCCCAATTCATCTCAGCCACTTATGCGTCTGATTGACCATTATAACCCCTCTTCCGTCTCTCTCTCTCTCTCTCTCTCTCTCTCTCTCTCTCTCTCTCTCTCTCATTTATCCTTTGCTGCCCCTTCTCTCGGCTTCTGTTATGCCTAACGAGACTCATATGGGACAAAGCAAAAACAGGGACAGGGAGAATTGATGAATGCATGATTGGGGAGAGGGAAAGAAAAGAAGGACAGGTAGATAGATTGATAAGGAGATAGATAGACTGACAGTAGATGCGTATGAGAAGATTACTGAGATAGGCGTGTGGATAGATAGATAGATACAGAGACATTTTCTATTTCCTTATCATATTCGTATCTTTTCCTTCTCTCCATACGTCATTCTGTCTCCTATTTCAGTCATCCTCTTCCCCTACTTTTATTTTTTCCTCGCCCTCGTACATCTTATTTCATTTCCTGTCTTGCTTTCTTTTCCATTTGTACATTTCCTCGCATTTCCCTTCGTTGTTCACCTCCTCTTACTTCATTTCCAATGCCTTTATTTTTCCATTCACTCGACGTCATAATCTTCCTTCTGATTCTTTTCCCTGTTCTTCTTTCCCTTCTTCCTCTCGCTTCTACATTCTCGTTCTCGCTCATATCCTGTCTGTTTTAATGTATTCTTCCTCCTTCCATCTTCCTCTTCGTTTTCTTTCCCTCTACATTCCGTGTACTCCTTCCCCATCTCTCCCATTTTCCCCTTTAATGTGCTCACTCTCCCTTTCTCCTCTACTTCTTTTCATCTTCCATTTACTCTTTCTCTTCCTCCGTGAATCTCCTCCCTCCTCATTTTCCTCTTCCGTTGAGTATTTTCCCTCCTTTCTCCCTTTATTTCTTCTCTCCTTTCCTCCTCCTGTACCTTCCCTTTCCCATCCCTCTTCCTCTTCTTTCTCTCCTTCCTCCATCATTCTCCTCCCTTTCCCATGCACTCTTTCTTTTAATTTATTTCCTTCCTTGAGTATCATCTTCGTCGTCCCCTCAAAGTTGTCAATTGCTTTTATGTTCAAGTTTTTTGGAACAAGTTAGCTGGCGAAGGAGTTGTGGGCCCGTGATGGCAATGAGAGAGAGAAAGAGAGAGAGAGAGGTGAAATGTGAGATTGAAATATTAAGGGCGGGAGGAGAAATTAAGGAGAATTATAAAAATCAGGAAGAGTAACGGGAAAATGAGAGATGGAAAAATTAGAGGATAAAAAGGGAGAATGATAAAGATGAAAAAAAGGAAAGATGTAAAAAAATTGTGGTGAAGAGAGAGAGAGAGAGAATGGGAGAAAAAATGCGAGGGAGAAGCGATAAGGAGAGGAGTGAGAAGGAAATGAAGAAACTGAGGAAGAAATATGAAGGCATGAAAGAGAGAGGGATGGATAAAGTGAAAGGAACTGGCAGAGAAGGAGAAATAAGAAAAATATGGTGGAGAAAGTGAGAGAGGAAATGGGAGAGTGAGAAAGTGAGGGAGAAGAGAAATAAGGATCATTGGTGATAGAATGAAGGGGAAAAAAGGAAATGAGGAACTGGAGAAATGGAGGATAAAGAACTAGACGGAGAATGAAAGATATAAAATAGTGGAGACAAGGAGGTAGAAAATAATGAGTGTTTATTGAAGAATTACAGAAGATAGATGAGGAAATGTGTGTGTGTGTGTGTGTGTGTGAGAGAGAGAGAGAGAGAGAGAGAGAGAGAGAGAGAGAGAGAGAGAGAGAGAGAAAGCAAGGAAGAAATTGGGGTAGTGAGGTGGAGTGAAAAATGAAGGTTAACACCAGACGATGTTGGCTGGTGAGAGAAAACCCAATAGTCTTAGAGCGAAAAACAGCCTCGGGTAATTTAAGTGCGAGAAAGTCTGGCAATTATGGATTTAAGCTCTCCACTACGATGACCTCTTTTTTATTATTTTCTTCATGCTGTGTAGACGATTTTATTCACCCTAGGCTTTCGAACTATAAGGGTTAGATGTAGCCTTCATTTACCCCTTCACTACTAAGGATCTTCTTCAAGCTAAATAAAATCGTCTGGGGGTATCAAGAATAAACCAGCAAAGAACATCACCTGATTAAAAAGGCCATCATCATCATCATCATCATCATCATCATCATCATCATCCAGAGCTCTTTTCCCACCGAAGGATGGGGTGAGGTAGGGTTCAGAGAGCAATGAAAAATATTGAAGAAGAAATTAACCAAAAATCCGCCCAGTTAATTGACCACTCACCCATTCACTCACCATTTAATCCTAATCCTGAAAATTAAATAACTTGTATCTATAGGAAATATTACGGTAGAGTAATTTTTTCGGTGGTATCGGAAAGCTTAGAAATTAAATACAAACAGACAGGCAGAAATTAAAAAAAAATCATAAACGGTGCAGCTATTTTAGTGTTGGTATATCGTAGTGTAAGAAAGTGGACGTGAGGCTGGGCGGATGTAAGAAGCTTTAAAGGTAGTTCTCAAGTTCTCGCAGTTGGTCCTCCCCCTTACCCCCCATTGCTTTCCCGTGTCCCACTTCCCTCACCTCTCTCTTCCCTGTTTGCCTCTCCTCGAACTAGCCCCCTCCTCTTCCTTCGTCTCCCCCCCTTTCCCCCCCCCCCCCCCACACACATTCCTTCGTCCTTCATTCCGAGGGATCTTCTAAATACACTTTATTATCGAGCAATAGCATGAGTAAATTTACGCATCATCGTCATTTGGGCTGAAATTCGGTTCATGAGTCCCCTCAGCCTCCACACTACACCACCACCACCACTTCTTGGGTTTATTTTCTTCATGGCGATAGATCTCCTGAAGCTGAATAGAATCGGTGGGTAGTAGAGAGAATATAGGCAGAAACATCAGCTTCGTGAAGGTTTAAAGCCAGTGCACAAGTTGCCTCCGTCTCACCACCACGCCACGGCCACCACGCCGCTTCTTGCCCTTCCTCAGTTTTTAATGTGTGGACTAAAGTTTGGTCGGCTGATTTCTCGCTGTGTGGCGGGAATTATAAGGGAAGGTGTGTGTGTGACTTTGACCGCCTGACCTCTGAGATTCCCAATAGTATAGGAAAATTATTTGATGTCAGGCTGAATATAATACTTGTGTGCATCTATAAGTATATCAGAGAAATGTTTAATCGAGATGTTTAACCTAAGGCATAAAAATTGCCTGTTGTTAACATGACAGAATTTAACCCCTTGAATCCGGTAACGCATTCTTTAGTTTTTTTCTGTAGTTTACTCATGCCACCTCCAGACTATTTTACAAAGCTCAGGGGAGACATGAGTGACCCCTACTCACTTCAAGACGTTTCCCCCAAGATCAGTAAATTTGTCTGATAGTAGCAAGATTGTAGTCAGAGTGCGCCATCTGACTGAAGGGGAAAACAAACCAACAAATAAACGCGTACGCCAGAGGACAATTTAAAATTTCTCTCTCAGGTGATCAGAATCTTAAGATGTTAGCTGAAATGAAATACCCAAGCGTGTCCAAGTCAAGCGTGAATAAATGATTTGTATCGGGCGGCTTCCACAGGCCTGACATGGACGGGCACCTTTATTATACAGGATCAGGCTATGTTTTACGGGGTCGGAAGGGGGACAAGGCCAGATTCTCAAACGGACTTGCGATCAGTGCCCACCTTAACTCTGATATCGATTTGCAGGCTGAGCGAAATCACTGTAGAATCTTCCCGTGTCTCTTGTTCTTTGTGCAGATTGCAAGGGATATTTTCATGGTCTTTTCTTTTCTTTTTCCCAGAATGGACAACAAGGGGAGGATAACAGGAAATTCCTATGCTCCCTTACTTCCAAGAAATCAAAATCTGAGGTAAGGGAAGGAGTTCTGTGTGTCCATGTATCTATATATCTATTTATAGTTATCTGTGTACTTGTTAATATTTATCTGTGTGAACTGATGGTATGCTTTGGGTAGGAAAGGCAAGAAGAAGGCAAGAAAAAGACAGAGGAATATGATAAGGAGGGATATACTTTGAGGTGGCATGAGAAATATGGAAGACGAAAACATATTGCTAGAAGAGGGTCGAGAATTATTGCTTGTAGCTGTGCATGAAATGCTGTATTAGAAAAAGCGAACTAGGAACGTTGAGGAAGCAAAAGAATTGATAGAAACATATCCCTACCAGCCTGTGTATTAATGTGAAATAGGGTTTGGATGATGGAACAGTGGATGGGTGAGAGATACATGTGGGAAAGTGTGTTCTGCTGGAGTGGCCATGTTTGTGAATGAGTGAATCTGTATGTCATCAGGGGAACATGGATAGTGCGTGACTCTGTGAGAGGGAGGGTTTGTGTGTGTGTGTGTGTGTGTGTGTGTGTGTGTGTGTGTGTGTGTGTGTGTGTGTGAGAGAGAGAGAGAGAGAGAGAGAGAGAGAGAAAGAGAGAGAGAGAGGAAGGGAGGCAGGGAAGAGGAAGGCGTTTTAAAGGGACTGGGGACACACTTCCTTGATTGTGTGTTTTTGTGGGCTCGTGTGGCTCTGTGACCCTTACCCAAAACCCAACCGATCAGTGCTGCACGGATTAGAGTGTGGGAGAGAGGATTAAAGAGTAGGAAGGGTGGTAGATGAAGAGGAGACAGATAGAGAGGAGAATTATAGAGGCAGAGGTAGATGAAAGTGAAGGTAAAGAGAGAAATAGAAAGGTAGGCGTAAAGGTAGATGGAGGGAAGCGAGGCAGAGGTATATAGACGTAGAGGTGAATAGGGGGGAGGAGAGGTAGGGAGAGGGAGAAATGGTAATGAAAATTGAGGTAGCTGAGATGGATGCACACGGAGGTAGAGGTAGATACTGGTTGAGGAAGAGGTAGGTAGGCAGGTAAGCAGATGGAAGGGAGGTAGAGAGGGGGATGGAGAATGAGTGGAGTGGGACGCAGAGAGGTGCAGAAGAGGAGTGGAAGAAGGATTAGCGAGTGGAAGGAGAGGTTGAATGAGGGGAGGTAGAGAGAGAGAGAAACATACAGTATAGGTAGCTGGCTAGGTGCGTAGTTAGACTCACAGGTAGAGAGAAAACGGCGGGTAGATAAATTGATTGATAGACGGATGCACATGATCCGTCAAATGTAGACGAAATGTTTCCTTTAGCAAGAGTACCTCTTCTACACTCCCCGCCCCCCTCCCACTCCCGACCTCTGCCCATTCCCTTTCTCCATCCTCTGTCTCCTCACCCCACTCTCGCCCCACTCCCTCTCTCCCCACCTTTTCCTCCATCCCCTCTCTCCCCTCTCCTTCTCCCCCCATCATCTCTTTATTGGTATTCTACCCTCTCATTTACTCTCTGTTCCGAAGCATTCTAACTCCCCACTCACCTCTCATGCTGTCCCCCTCATTATGATCTCTCCCCCACCTCTCTCCCCTACGTTTCCCGCTCCTAGCCTCCTGCACCATCTCTCCTCTCCCCGCACTCCATCTACCTCATCTTTCACCCTCTCTCCCTCTTCCCTCATTCCCTGTCTCTTCTCACACTCTTCGTCCCCCTGCTCCTTTTGCTTACCTACCACTCCACCCCACATCTCTCCCTCATCCTACCTCACTCCCATACCTTCCCTTCTCTCCCCTCTTCTCACCCCACCCTCTCCCCTCACCCTGTACCCCCACAAGTGTATATTAATCAGTTACATTAAAAAAACCCGCAGGCAAATCTCAATTATTATTCGTTGATATATCGTTGGTGCCGCTGCCAAAAAATACATTTTCTCATTTAGGGGCAAATGAGTTTAGGCTGATGATCACATAATTCAATTAATGCCCCACTTAACGAGGCACATGACTGGCTCCAATCCTCACATTCCCTTGGGCTTGGCCGACTCACTGGGGCTATATTTACACAAGGGTTTCTGGCCTTTACGCTTACACTTGCTTTATGTTTACACTTTACGTTTACACATACTTTACGGTTACGCTAACTTTCACACCTCCAACTACCTGACTGTTAACCCACTCTTCCCGCCGACGTATTTTTTTTTAAGTTATTCTGGTTACATCCAGACGATTTTATTCAACATAGAAAAGACCCCCAACACTGAAAGGGCTCATGAAGGCTGTATCTAACCCCCTGCATCTCCGAAAATCTCTCGGTGGCCGAAACAATATCGTCAGGGGTAGCAAGAGTAAAATACAGATTACGTCATCGGATTGAAAGAGTTGGAATGGAAACTGAGACTAAATAAGATCTTCAAGTGGGAAAAGGGTTCGGGATGATGATGATGATGTTGATGATATTGATGGTGGTGATGATGATGATGGTAATAATGATAATGATGACGATGATGAGTTTTTTTTTTTTTAACTAACTTCAGGCGATGTAATCAACCGAAGAGGCGCGTCTCATGCCCTTATGTGTAATATTCTCTTATATGTTGTTAATGTCTTCTGATATCGACATCGTTTGCATTAATGACAAGTAGAAGCGAAGGGATAGCAAGAGACTGACTAGGAGAGTATTTGAAAGTGACTCGATTGGAAAGAGGAGAGGGGGACCGAGAACGAGAAGGAGAGAGAGAGAGAGAGAGAGAGAGAGAGAGAGAGAGAGAGAGAGACAGCAAGTGCTAGAGTGTGTCTTGGGAAGAAGGGTCGTTGCTGAGTAGGGATAGAAATACATTGAGGTTCTTTAGTCGAAGTTACCTCTTACAGGATGCGGCGTAAGGAAAGAGAGAGAGAGAGAGATAATAACGTGCCATATACAGAAATAAACTGGCAAGAAGGCGTTAGGGCGACTCTTAATATTTACAATATACCGTACGGCTTCTTGGATGTCACTCCGAGTTTGTCATTCTGTCAGTTTATTTCTCATCCTTTTCCGTCTCTTTCAGTCTGGATTCATTCTTTGTTATTCTCTGTAGTGCCACTTTCTCTGCTCTTCTTCTTCCTCCGCCTCCATTTTCTCCATGATTCCTCGAATTCTCCACCACTTTTCCTTTACCTCCTCTCATCCCCCTCCCTTCCTCATTCTGATTCTTGTTCCTCTTGCCAACCTTATATATTTTTATTAATCTTCAGTCTCTCTAGTCTGCTCCACCCTGTCTTTCTCATCCCTCTTCCCTTCCTTCTTCCACGTCCATCCATCTTTCCTGCCTCTCCCCGTCCCCCTCCAGTCTTGTTCATGCCCCTCGTGCTATCATTATTTCTTTTGATCCTTAATCAGTCTCTCTCAGATGTTCCTCCCTCTTTCAGTCCTCTCTTTCTCATCCCACTTCCTTTCCTTCCTCCATATCCCTCCATTATCTTACTCAGTCTCTGCTTCATCCTCTTTCTATCCTTTTCCTCATTCCACTTCCGTTCCTTCCTCCTCCTCCCCCTCCCTCTTCCTCTTTCATTTCTCCATCCCCTCTCCCTTCCTCTCACCCTCCCCCTTCTTCTCCCCTTTTCCCCCTTCATTCTTGCTCTTGCCCTTCTCCTGAACATTATCTCTGGTTGCCCTGTTTCGGCTCGTTATCTTGGCGCAATTACCATTTAAGTGAGGTGTTGCTGAGCGAGGGGGGTGAAGCGATTGTGGCAGAGAGAGAGAGAGAGAGAGAGAGAGAGAGAGAGAGAGGTAAAATGGGCATATGTGAGTGTGAATGAGCGTGGTCGAAAGCGTTGTTAGTAAAAAAAAAAAAAAAATCGAATGGATACGGTAATGAGCGTCTAAGAAAGAGTTTTATGGAAGCTGATGAGGCTGAGGAACTAATGAGGGTCCAAAGTTAAAAATTATCCCAGCGCTGAACAAAATCCTCTGATAGTCGAAAAAATAGAGGGAAAAAATGATAAACGAGTCATAATGAACCAGGTGAGATCAAAGTCATCCCAGGTGTGCCCAGTAAGTAAGAGTATAAATAACAGTTCGTAATTTCCCTCCAGCGCTGAATAAAATCGTCTGGAAATAGGGAAAATAAAAATAAACGTAGTGACGTTGTTAAGGTCTATTTCAGGTCATCGCCGTAAATAGTGGAATAATATCCGTGTTTATTTGTTGTAGTTCCGTGGGATTAGGTTCGCTTCCGTCTCTTCCTCCTCCTCCTTCTCCTTTCCATTACGTCATCATGTGTGCCGGATTTTTGTCTTTTGTTCCAATCCCTAATCCTTTCAGTACGATGACGTTTTTGTATTATTTGCGTTATTTATTTATTTATTTTTTGCGGGGATGAGGAGTGGCTGATTTTTATATTTCTACGACTCTCTCTCTCTCTCTCTCTCTCTCTCTCTCTCTCTCTCTCTCTC
>JAGKTI010022134.1:0-15405 GCA_018397915.1 Birgus latro | reverse complement strand
AATACCTTGCACACACCCTCCACGTCCCCCATCTGCTCCAATCTATATTTACCCAATCGTTCCTCCACTTCCCTTCTATATTCGGCCTTTATTCCATCCTCTTGTAACTTTTCTACCCTCCTTGTAACAAATACTTCCTCCTGTCTTTCCCTTCTTCTCTTCCTCCATCTTGTTTGGATTCTGATTCTGGCCACCACCAAGTGGTGGTCAGAAAGTCCACTCCCCCAACCTCTATATACTCTTGCATCCATTATACATCTTCTCATCCTTTCATCCACACACACATAGTCAATCATTGCCTTCCGTTCATTCATTCCCCCGTCCTCTCTTCTCACCACTCGCCATGTATACCTATGGATCATTTTGTGCCTGAAGAGGGTATTGGCTATCACCAACCCCCTCCCAGCACAAATGTCCACTAAAGCACTGCCATTCTCATCCATCTCTGCAGGCACACCCCACTCACCAACCACTCCATCCACCTTCTCATTCCCTACTTTTCCATTCATATCTCCAATCAGAAACACTCTCTCATTCCTTTCAAACTTTTCCAAGCAGGCTTCCACATTTGTCCAAAACTCTTCTCTCACTCTACTTACACGATCTTGCGTTGGCGCATACACGCACACAATTGCCCACATTTGTAGTCCAACTTTCACTCTTACCCACACAATCCTTGACCCAACTGATCCATACTCTCTTACATTCTCCTTCCACCTGTTGCTCACAACAATACACACTCCCTCTTTCGCCCTCTCATTCTCACCCACTCCTGCGCATATACCCCACCCATATTCCCATTCTCTCACACTCTAACCTCGCCATTTAGTTTCAGTTATTCCACATATATCCACTTTCGCACTCTCAAGCACCTGTACAATCTCTCTCTCTTTCACCTCATCATTCATACCCCTCACATTCCAGGTCGCAATCTTTATCTCGTCCTTTGTCCGTTCCTTTGTCGTCAACTTTTGGTCAGTCCTGGTCCGAGGCTTGCTGTTCGTATTTTTAGTTAGTTGTTTTTACGGGGTGGGGCACTAACCCACCACCAACCCTTTTAGTCGCCTCTTACGACAAGCAGGGATACTGGGGGAGAATTCTTGAAGTCCCCCTACCCCCAGGGGTGCTCAACTGATCCTTTATATTTTCATATGTGGTTAGATGTTCTGGGTTGTCTGTCAACTTTCTTAGAGGAGAATTTAACTGAGCCTTAGCTGCTTGGATGTTTGTTGGTAAATCCGAATGGTTTAGTTTCCATGGTAATCCTACCCAATACTGTTCATCTTTAAATTCCACAGACTGGTTATACAAATCCAAAGTTACTTTATCTTCGCGGGTTGGATCTTCAGTGTATATTCCTACACTGTCTAGGTCCCAAAGTTTGTGTACAGGTTCAATTTTTTTCAGCCAACAAGGCATTTAACTGAGTAGGTTCTAATTCTGCACCTATTCTGGCGACCATCAGTGACTGTGAGGGTAACAAAGACTGAGTCTACCACCTTGGCCTCTCCTCTAACTTTCTTTGGAAAGAGCAACTGACCCATAATAAAGTTACCTCGTGGACTCTTGAACAACTGTTCTTTATTCTTCTTGGAAGTCCTATGCAGGAATCTTCCAAAGTTATCTGAACCAATTATCATTTTTGTGGGACCATCAGTATCTGATTTCACATTCTGTTTTGCCAACCTTATCCCTGAGCTATGTAGATGATCAGATGTTTCCTTCAATCCTTTTATATAAATACTTGTTTCCATCTTATCCAGTACAGCTGCTGTTATACGGCATTTATACCTGCCGAGTTGTATTAAAGGTCTAACTAAATCAAGAACCCTGTAATGGCTAGATTTACTTTGCCAATAATAGGTAACTTTAATTTCTCTACAATGTCTGCAGAAATGAAGGTTTTCTATGCACCCGTATCAAAAAGAGTACATGGTAATATGTTTCTATTTTCAATCATTACATCTGCAGTTGGAACTGGAGCTGGCATTGTTACTGGAGTATTCGCTTTTGCAACTGTCATACTGACACTTGCAGTTTTAGGAACCTCATGCTTCATCATCCGTGGGCTTAAAGCACTGTGATGATTGTCTCTTTTACATCTGAAACAAAGGTTTAGTTTAATCTTGCATTCCGCGGAAGTGTGTTCGGTATTCATGTAAACACCCCAATTCCTGAAGCCTCACTATTCCAGAAGCGTAATCAGGATAACGTTGACATGATGCACTGGAATGTTGTTCACCACAAAACACACATACCTTCCTGTTCTTTACCATGAAAATTTTTACCTCCTCATTTTCATAGCTTGTCTGTTCCTTGTCCTTATTGATTTATCCTCAGATTTTAAAGAGCTAAGAAATGTACCTGTCTCTTCTTTAGGTACAGAATTTGCCGTTCCTGACTTAGGTTTCCCAGCCAGTTGGTTAGTGGTTCTTTTCCTTATTTCAGCCGTCGGTTTATTTTCAGCAGGTTTTACTGTTCCTTGCAAATTTTTAAAGAGTTGCATCAAGCCTTCCTCAATCTCCACACAGGAGAAATCATCCTTTTGGTATCTACCATACAAGGCATCCTTAGTTCTTGGTAGAAGCGTGAAGGACAATACTAGAAAGCACCCAACCTGCTGCTTTAACATCTTCATAAGTACCTAAAGCCTTTAAATTACAACTCATCGCAATCCGAAAATTTTACAAGGAATCAAAATCATGTTTAGGAATGGGTAATTCAATTGGAGCATTCAGTAATTGGGTAATGACTTGCTCCCTGTCTTCATAATTCTGTCTAAGGATAGTAAAAGCTGCCTTATAACTGTTTTCCTCCACAGATAATTTCTTAATCAACTTGTAAGGCGTCTCCTTGACCTGTCCTGATTGGAGAATTTACTCACATTGGGGAGATTTGTTCTATCATGAACTAAGTATTTAAACTCATCCCAGAAGGATTTCGAATTCTGCTCCCCATCAAACTCTGGAAGCGAAATTTGTCGTATGCAGCTTTACCTTGCTGTTCCACAACTTGTGTTTCTGGGGTAATATTAGCTAATTTAGACAACCAGCTTCACTATTGTTATATATTCCTCTAATTTACCTTCAAATTTGGTGGTCTCCGACTCCAAAAGATCTTTATCATCCTCTTTTACTATTGCTGCTTTAAAATTAACATAACTTTCTTCATACTTTGTCCATCTGTCCTTTAGTATATTCAAAAGACTACTGTTTCTTCTAATAACTGCCAACAGTCATGTATGGCTCTTGTTACCCATCCTGCCTTACAACTGGTTGATTTTTTTAACAAGGAAATAGACATTTTGACTAATTTCTAAGTTGCCTAAATTATCTTAATTTTCAATTTTTCAACCCCAGATTTACCTAAACTCAGTAGTTATTTATCACTTTAAATTTTGAGGAGTCAGGGAATTGGGTTTATGGTATTAAACCTATCTCCCTGGGTTATTAAACCTCAGGGGTTATGTCGTTGTCCCTACACTCAGTTTCCAAAATAACCCAAATTTCCCTGAGCTCAGTAAATATTAAAATTTTAAATTTTAAGGAGTGTAGGGATTGGGCTTAGGGTATTAAACCTATCTCCCTGGGTTATTAAACCTCTGGGGTTATGTTGTTATCCCCACACTCAGTTTCCAAAATAACCCAAAAAGTCCCTTGAGCTTAGAACCAGTTAACATCTTAGTATAGCTTAGGGCCACCTAAAGCATGTACGACATAGAATTGTTCTTTCTTTAACTCTATGTACTTTATAAATACCTGCAGAACCGCTTCTCCGCCAAGGTGATTCCAGTGTATACCATCGGCTTTTAGAGTTGCTTGGAAGGGCTTTGCATTGAAGTGGATAAAATCCTTCCCTTTCCTAATTCTCTGCAAGTTCCTATTCACGGCCCTGCTTATTAATTTATACATACCGTAGCAAACTGGGGAACCATATGGTAGGTTTCTAGGCTCAAGAAGAGTTATGGTCGCTGCGGATTTACATGAACCTTCAATGGCTCCTACCATGGCTAAAATGTTTGAACAATTTCGTTAACTTCCACATCTTCTTGAATGTCATTTCCTCCCAGGAAGAGAATAGTGCGGTCATGCTCCCAGTCTAACATGGCAATTAGCCGCTCATCCTCAGAAAAGGAACTTGCCTTTCCACCAGGAGCTCTGTATATACGTATTTCCGTGTGCTCCACTTCTACAGAATGTGGGAGTAGGCTATGCTCAACGAACCCAACCTAAGTCTTGCAACGCAACACACATCTGTTATTCTCACTCGGGGCACCAAAAAATGTCAGAAATTTTTTGTATCACTCTTTTACCTGATGAGTGTTAGTCCAAACAGGAACAATAGTAAGTTTGCATTAGTCTTGTGGGAGAATTAGGGCAATTAATCCTCTAACTCACCAACAGCTATTCTTCTCATATCCTAGCTAATCCTCTCAGATTTGGCCAAATCAATAAGGTTACTTAGCTATAATGAGTCGGACAACAGATGACGATGGGCGTGAGGTCTCGGTCAATTTCTTGGGCTTTCAGGCGTCCTTATGGGTGCGTATTTACAATGTGCAGCTTGAACGAGGTTTGCTAAGGAAGTGAGCAAACATGGCGAGTCTCCTTCTCCTCATAGGATTCGAGAGTTGCCAATTATTTATTAATTACAAGGCTAAATACAGTTAAATTACTTCATGATATATACAAGGTGAATTAACTTAATTTTAGTTGTAATTAAACTAAAGCCAAATATTCCCTTTATCTATAAAGATATGTATTAAACCAACATCTGCTTTTCACGTGTGGGATTTTCATCCCATATCACGGATGCCCAGTTTTGGTCAATGGAAAATTGCTAAGTATTTACGTGTATGTACAATAAAGTTGTCCACAAGGGTTAAATGCAGTAGCATTTAATTTACTAATAATAAGAATTATTAACAGACCGTAATCTCTAGGTTATAAAACCGGTTGAATAGTCATTAACGCTCTGCAAGTTTTCCTCTGTCTTAACAGCGACAACTGTTTTAAATTTAAAGTAAAGAGCGCAACTGCTATGGGGGAAAATATTTCCTAAAATAGAGTACATCTTGACTTTATTCCGCAGTGCAGGGTAGCAGTCAGAAATGTTTTTTTTTTTTTTTTTTGTTGCCAAAAATCTTGATATTTTTTTTTTAACTTTTGCCTCAGTTCAACGTCATTTTGGAATGAAACCAGGTCTTCCTCCACCATTCCTGTTTCCTCATTGCTGATATCTAGGGGTGGATTGATCACCTAGTCTAGTGTTTCAAGCAAATAAAAAGATCCTGAAACCTTAGAGACATGTCTTTTCTTTATGCAGCCCATCCAGGTGTGCACAGTACACTTGAAGTCATCGTCTGGTATGCTATTCTTCTTCTCCAATTCAGAGAGGCTCGGAAACTGGAAGAGTTCACGACGGGCTATGTTGCGTTTGCATAACTGTAACTTGGACAGAAACGTGGAGTGGACTGATTTGACTTTGATAATGTTAACTCATTTCCTTGCAGGTGCAAATTAACTTTGCTGAACTTTGTGAATACATCTGACACGTAAGCAATGTCATGCTTGATGTTTCTTAGTTCATAACAGAGAACAGAACTGAAGTCTTGGAAGAATTCAACAACTGTTTTAATAAGTGAATAGAAACGTCTCAGGCAGTTTCCCTTTGAGAGCCATCTAACTTTTGTGTGCAACAACAAAGTTCAAAATCTTCATCATTCTCAGTGCAGAGCTCTTGAAACAGTCAGGAATTGACAGCCTGTGCACTGATTTTATTTGTTGCTGTGATAACAGTGCTCAGTGACTTATGAAGTCGACCACTTACGTTTTTGCCACCAGATGTTGCCTGTGGATTAACCAATGCACCGTAAACACACTAGGTACAGCTTTTTTCAAGAAAGTGATGAAGCCACGATGACGACCTATCATCGATGGCGCACAAGCAAGAATGTTGGTAAGTGGGATGTCTTTCTCTCTGAAATAATTCTCAACAACACCAATTACTGACTCTCCTTTTGTGTCTGTTTCTAGGTGTCTTGCAAATAACAGCTCTTGAACCAAACTTTCATCTTTGACGAAACAAACATAAGCAAGAAGCAAAGATTCATTGCCTGGCAGAGTGGACGCATCTATCTGTAAGCTAAATTTTGTTATCCTAAGCATATTGCACAATGTGTCTTCAGTGTTTTCAGCCATTTCATCCACTTTTCTTTGAAGAGAGTTATCACTGAGAGGAATAGCTTTAATAAACTGTTCAGGTAGCTTGTGTAAACCTGTGTGCAGAACCTCTCTTACTGCTGGCAGAATAAGCTCCTCTCCAATTGTATGAGGCTTACAAGATCTAGCAATCAGCAATGAGATGTTGTATGATGCACGCAAACCATCACTGGATTGTTGTGAAGTGCTAACAAACATAATTCCAATGGTTTTCCATTTCTGAAAGTTTTCTCGAAGTGGCTGAAACTATGCTAAGTTTTTCTCTGCTTTATCAGAGTGTATTTTCTTCAAATGTTCAAGAAGCCTCGAAGGTTCCATGGCTTCATTTGAAAAGACTTTCACACAGCAGGCACACTGGTTGATGCTGGTTATTTGGTGCTGATACAAATCCATATTTCAGATATTCCACACTATATTGCCTATACTACTAATTTGTTTGCTGTGCTGTGGCCATATTTTATTCTGGAACAAAATATATAAGTTCTTTGTCAAAGTCATGCCAATCACAACAAAATGCAGCAGAAAAAAACATAGGGAAATATAATAGTAATGCAATTACTATGAAAAGTACAAGACACAATAATATAAGTACGAATGTAAAACTATAAAAACAAATAGTTAAGAACTACTTAATATTAGAAGTTATAGTTAAGGCCTGTTCTAATGAATATGGATCCGCACTCCGGATTTCCGTACGGACAACATGTGGACCACATTAATGACGTCACAGTACGGCCTGTAGGACTGAACATAAGGAGTTGAACTGGGTGGTAAGCAAAAGTAAACATGGACTGCCACTTAGTAATACTAATGATTTTACTTCTTAGCTGTTATGGCAAGTGATACTAGGATACTTTTAATATTATGTTCATTATTGTACTGAGAGATAGAAGAAGAAGTGTAAACATAGCCTCTTCCAACTTGCAATTCGAAAATTGAAAGAGGCTATGTTTACATTCTACAAAACATTTCTAGCAAATAGAACCTAATGTAGCAAGCATGCAAACCACCACAAAATATACCAGAAGAACATAAGATGTTGCGGGGGTGCTGCTTTGTTATCAAAGTGAGTGATACAATTAACAACGATAATAGTCCAAATCACAGCCTTAGCACAGCAACACTTCCACACCCGTTGGCGTCCCTGCAATACCATAAAGTTATGTACATTACAAGACTGAAGAGAACTTGCAATGCTTACATACCTAGAGCTTTGGTCTTTGCTGACGTCTGCTGTCTGAGCTGGCTGGCGTGCGGCACATGTCCTGTCCATACCATGTCACCAAGATATAAACGAACGTTCGGATTTTTAATCCGACTTCGGACCACAAAATCAAATAAAATCATGCTTTCGTGTGTAACTCTTGTTTTTCTTTTTAAGCATACGCGTTCCTTAAGTGTTCGTTACAGATTTTGTCATACAGATTTTGTAAAAAAAAAAAAAAAAACACTACTGGGTTCTGATGCCCCCCTGCCGCCCCCCTACTGCCCCCTTTTACCTCACCGCCTCCCCTGGGGGCGGTACTGCCCACTTTGGAAACCACTGCTTTAAACAATTTCCAAACTTCGTTAAGTCTCCTACTGTTAGTCAGAATAGAGTAAATAAAGATATAACTGTAGTGGATGAGTAACTAGAGATGATTTTTAACCCCTTGATTATGAAAAATATCATCCTATACTTTATACAAGAAGCGGTGCCAAGGCACAGAAAACCCGTCCCTGGCAGTCATTTTAGTGCTGACGTATAAACACAACCGGATATCTAGTCAAAGATGTCATATCAAATTTGGAATAAATTGGGTGAAAATTGACGATTTTATGCCCATTTGAAATTTTAGACCCAACCCACCTGACACTGACCCCTCTACCGCTAACTGCGGAGGTGACCCCCCTGATGTAATGAGGCATGTTATAGAATGCAAATTTGAAAGATGCACCTTTAGGTTTTGGTTTCATGTCGACAAGACGAATTTGAAAGGAGTTTTGGCGAAAAACGATTTTTTTTTTTCATTTTTTGGGCCTACAGCCTGGACCTTGGCCCAGTTTGGCCAAAAATTTAATCAGGTGATCAGAAGGTCAAATCTCATCATCCTTGTAATTTTAGTCAAAATCGCACCAGCAGTTTTAGCATAAAGTTGTTAACAGACAGACAGACAGACAAAAAACCGACAGACCAACCGAGTGAAAACAAACCCGTCCCAGAGCCCCTCTGGGATGGGGACGGATAATTATCCACTAATGGTATACAGAATAAAATGACGCTGATGTCGAGGTAATGAAAGAGATAAAAATGGTTTGCATTTGCATTTTTGCATATACGGAGCTGCTAATTTCAAGAATTTTGCGGATTTCTGGTTGCGGAAGGCAATTTTTTTTGTCTCTTTTTTTATGCAAGAAAGAAGAAACCAAACGCCAGGAGCCCGCAAACCATTCCTTCCAAGAAAAAACAAAAACAATACAAAAGAGTGCCAAATTCAAGATCCATTCATTTCGAGATGCTGGACGCACTGCGTTTGAAAAACTGGAGATCATGGGAAGTAGGAAATACAGACAGAGGGAGACAGTTCCAGAGTTTCTCTGTAGCATAAATGAAGGACTGGGAGTAATGGTTAACTCTTGCATTAAAGAGCTGGACAGAAAAGGGATGAGAGCTTGTTGCTAGATAGGTGCTTCGCACCTATCATTGAGGTGGAGGGATGCAAGCAGACAGTTCAGAGGAGCATTGACCATTGAAATACCAACAGAAAAGAAACGAAGATGCAACAGTGCGGAGCAGAGATAGAGGCTGAAGGAAGCTAGTAAGATGAGGAGAGTTAATGAGACAAAAAGCCTTTGACTCCACCCTATTGAGAAGAGCTGCATGTGGGGAGCCTCCCCACACATGAGAGTTGTACTCAACACAGGGGCGAATAAAACCCATGTATGAAGTTAACAACTGTGCAGGGGTAAAGAAGGTATGGAGTCAGCTGAGCACACCCAGTCTCTTGAAAGCAGATTTTGCAAGAGGTGCAATACGATCTTTCCAAGATAAGTCCCGAGTGAATGAAACCCCAAGCATGTTCAAAGACGAGGCAGGATTGAGCTGGATATTATTAAACATTAGTGGGTGCTCCTGTGGAAGATTGTGTCGGGTTGATAGGTGTAAAAACTAAGGTTTTGACGCACTAAAAATAACAAGATGATTTTTACCTCAGTCAGAGATACGAGCCAAGTCAGAGATAAGGTGTGCCATAGCCTCATCCCTTGTTTGTTGAAGTAACTCCTGAGATGGATGTTGCGAGAGCCGAATAGAAAGGTGAAGGGTGGAATCATCAGCGTACGAGTGGATAGGGTTAGATGTACAGCTTAGAAGGTCATTGGTGATAAAAGGAAGAGAGTTGGTGATAGGACAGAGCCCTGAGGAACTCCACTGTTGATAGATCTAGGAGAAGAACGATGGCCATATACAACAGCGGCTATAGAACGACCAGAAAAGAAGCTAGAGATGAAGGCACAGATTTTAGGAGAGAAACCGTAAGAGGGCAGTTTGGAAATTAAAGATTTATGCCAGACTTAATCGAATAACTTTAAGATGTCAAGTGCAATGGCAAAGCTTTCGCCAAAGTCCCAAAAGGAGGATGACCAGGAGTCTGAAAAGTACGTGAAAAGATCGCCAGTGGGGCGTCCCTGATGGAACCCATACTGACGATCAGAAAGAAGGTTGCGACAGGAAAGATGCTTTAAAATTTTGCTGTTAAGACTTAACGGGAAAACTTTTGAGACACAGGATGTTAAAGCAACTGGACGATAGTTAGAGGGTTGGGAATGGTAACCCTCCTCTGGGACTGGCTGAATGAGAGCAAACTTCCAGCAAGAAAGGAAGGTACAAGTTGAAAGACAAAAGCGAAAAAGTTTACCTAGGCAGGGTGTAAGCACAGAAGCACAGTTTTTGAAGACAACAGGAGAGACTCCATCAGGCCCATATTCCTTGTTATTATTAAGGCCCGTGGTGACAGAAAATATATCAGCTGACCAAATTTTAATGTCAGCCATGAGGAAGTCATAGGGGGGAAGTGATGGAGGAGCAGCACTGGAATCGTCTAAGGTGGAATAGGGGGAGAAAGTCTGAGTGAAGAGATCTGCTTTATCAGTGGAAGAAATAACTACAGAGCCATCAGAGTAGAAAAGGGGAGGGAAGAATGATGAGGTAAAGTTGTTAGAAAGGTTTCTGGCAAGGTGCCAGAAGGAGCGGGAAGTATTCGAGTTGGAGAGTTGAGAGCATTCAGTACGGATGAAATTATTTTTAGCAGAGCAAAGAAAAGACTTAGCACGAAACCGGGCAGAATCAAAAACAAGATATGATTCAGGGGTGGGTTGGCTCTGGTACCTTTTATAGGCCCTTTTCTTGTTGTGGACAGCATTAGAACAAGCATGATTAAACCAAAACTTTCTTGCATTAGTCAAAGAGTACTTCCATGCCCGAGAGAATTTTTTTTTTATGTGTCCAACTCTGGGAATAGGCTTCACAGCCTGCTATCAAGGCCCAGTAGTCCTTCTACATACCATACACCTCTACATGTCACCACTTCGGCGCTAACACCCACCGTCCATATTGATTACATGCTTGGGCTGTCTCATACAGGACTGGTGTATTGGAATAACCTCCATAATGCGCAAAGCATACTCAGATGGCTCCAGGCCATGGAAGCAATAATAATTCCAGGGAAAAGATTGTAATCAGAGGAGTCCAACGGGCAGGAAAAATTAATAGCGTAAGCAGAAGGATTAGTTGTTAGGAAGAGATCAGATATGTTGGAGCTCTCTCCAAGGCGGTCAGGGATACGGGTAAGGTGCTGTACAAGTTGCTCTGGGTCATTAAAGATAGAAAAGATGTAGACTTGTTCACCAGGTGGATCAGTGAAAGGAGAGGAGAGCCAAAGGTGGTATTGAACATTGAAATCTTCTAGAATGGAGATTTCAGAGAAAGGAGAAATGGATAGAATGTGTCCCATTGTAGAATTAAGATAGTAGAAGAATTTTTCATAGTCAGTAGAAATAGGAGATAAGCAAACAGCATAGATGTATTTCGTCAGAGAATGACAGGAAAGCCGAAACCAGAGAGTAGAGAATTCAGAAGAATCAAGTTTAGGAACACGAGAGCAAGATAAGTCGTTGCATACATATAAACAACAGCCACCTTTGACTTTGAAATGAGTATAGAGAAAGTAGGAGGAAGCAGAAAAGGGTTTGCTGTCAGTTGCCTCAGACAGCTGAGTCTCTGTAAGGATGAGAAGGTGAGGTTTAGAGGAGGAGGGGTGGTGCTCAACAGAGAGAAAGTTAGAGGAAAGGCCGTGAATGTTGCAGAAATGAAGAAGTGAGTCAGACAGTGGTTCCAGGCATCTTGCTGAGTCGTCACTGGGAGAGGGGCGGATGGGGGCATTTATGCCTCCCCCCCCCCCTCGGGACTCCGGGCTGGTTTTGGTGGGTGTGTGTGTGTGTGTGTGTGTGTGTGTGTGTTTTGAAAAGGAAGTGTAGTGCATACTGTGCATGTAGACTGGTGTTGACAGTTAGAGAAACTTGTATTAGAGAGCATACTGGCCTACTTTCTGTGTTACTGACACGCTAAAAAGTTCAGCAAAGGGGGATGGTCAGGAACTAGTCCTGAGGGCTGATGAAATGGGAACTCCAGCTCTCCCTCTCATCAGCTTTCCATCCACCTTGGAAGTACTGCCCTGCTTGATTAGTGCTACAGTCTACTCCTCATTGAAGGAATAAAACTCTGAACTCCAGCGGATTTGCGTTGCGGAAGTGAATGTTCGTTTGCGGTACCCACCTCCGATATATATATATAGAGAGAGAGAGAGCGTTACACCTTAGGGTTCGTAGATACTTCGAGAACGACCCGTAGACAAGGCAGGGTGTTAATCAAAGGCTGCTGAACGCTTCAGGGTTTTATTCCTTCAAGGCACAGCTGAGGTACACTTGCAAAACACTGTGGCTTTTCTCTCTTACGCTGCCTCCGTCCTCACTTACTACTACTCGTTCACTATTCTTTCACTGACTGTCACTCACTGACTCTGACTTACTAATCCATACTTCACTGATTAAAGCTCCATTTCGGCTATCAGACCGGTTGAGACCGGTCGAGACTACTTCCATGGCTGTTCTGGCAAGAAAGTTTCAGACATATCAGATCCTTCCAGACTGGTTTAGGTGGCCCTGTCCCAAAGCCAGAACTGGGTTCAGCTAGTCCTGCGCACAAAGGATGTACGGTAGCACTGGACAACAAGGACAGCCAGGAGCGTCCAGTGCCTGGAGTAAACAGCTGATACAGCCAAGATGGCCGACAGAGGCAGAAGTTAAATATTATGTTAAGAATAGAATTTCGCATAAATAACAGCCAACAGTGACATAAGGCAGTGATATAAGTGTAGATGCTACTTGAAATAAATACTTGTTTAAACGTGAACTGAAAAGATTATCAATTATGGCTGAATTTGAGATAATATTGTATGGAGAGAAATGCAGATTTCGTGAGTCCATGGATTATTCTAAGGTAATGACACCACGTACCATTTCCCAGTATTAATTCCTTAAGGACAGATATTGCATCCTTTGCCTCCGGTTAGTAAAGTCCTGTTTCAGCTGAAAAGGTAGGCTGCACATTTATTTTTCTTCATGGTGTAATAAGAATTCATTATCATGATTCTAAGAGTGACACTGGCAAGTTGTCATGTTTTTTTTTATAAGACGTAGAAACAGCTACTGTGTACGCTAATAATGATGGTATATAATTTATAGCTAAATTGATTGATTATTTCATCCCATTCTCTTTGTTTACATACCTGGGCTGATTCCATCATGACTCCGCCCACTCGATCCTCCAGGCAATAGGAGCACATTAAGGATGGAACTGGTCTAAAATCTATTCTCAACAGCATCAAGTAGGTCATGAAAACTTTGTCTGGCCTATAAAAGCTTCACGAAAATGCGGCTTAACTGACTTGTCCGACTCATGCTCACTAGCTGACAGTGTCCCTTACTAACTGTTACTATCTGTCCACCACTGATTGACTCTCTGACTCACTGTCAGACTGACTCCCGCCCACTAACTGCCACTGGCTCACTGACACATTGACTCACTGCCCATTACTCACTAACTTGGAGGTGGGACTGTCCCTTTAAATAACCCTCCTCTCTTCCACCTGCACAGCCCAAAATATTCTAGAGACTAGGAAAGAACTCATATTTTCTTGCATAATAATGTATATGCTAGAGCCTAGGAGAGAACTCACATTTTCCCATGCAATAATGCATATAAATTAATAATATACAAAAACAATATTGACGAGAACTAATTCCTAAGGTAAGACGGAAAGAAAATCAGACATGTCAACATTTCTAGAATGTTCCTCGCATCTCCAGTTGTAAATGTTAACCTAATCCTGTGATATAACAATTTCTAAAATGTTCCTCACGTGTCCTGATATAAACATTGACCTATTCCTATGGCATAACACTTAATTTCTTAAATGTTCCTCACAAGTCCAGATGAAAACCAATAACCTAATCCTACCGCCACAACACTTAATTTCTAGAATGTTCCTCACATCTCCAGATATAAACAACTAAAACCCTACTGGCATAACAATATACATACAGTATATAGATAGTTGGATATGTAGATAGACAGATATTGCAAAGCAGAATGAAACAAGGGCTTCAAACCCACCAAGTAGTTCTTTCAAGAAATACAGAACAAAAGAAAGCCAAACTCAAGAGCTATTCATTTCAAGATGTCTGTACATATTGCATTTAAATTACTTGGGGTCGTAGGTAGTTCCATAGTTGACCCGTTGCAAGCATGAATGACTACGAATATCGGCCTACACTTGCGTAAGAGAGTTAGACAGAAAAGGAGTGAGAGTGTACTACTAAAAGGGTGTACGTCTGTTTGTACTTGCTGGTGAGGTAGAATTTTATGTACGAATATTTTGCGTAACTGAATATTAACGTACCTCCTTGAATCCCGTGACGTCTTGTTGAGTTTATTCCTGCATCCTCCCTCTGATTTTACTCAGGTTTGGAGAGGCTTTTCGAGCTAGAGGGTTGGATATCGCCTTCAAAAAAAAACTTCACTTTTTGGTTGCACCTCCTAAGTTGAATTAGATTGCCCTGAAACGGGCTAGAGTAAGTTAAAATAGACGTCACTGGACTGAAGGTGTTAATGGTGACTGCTTTGAATCGCTTCAAACCGAGGGGTCTATTTCAAACTGGCTAAAATCGTCTTGAAATAACGAGGATAAAATTAAATGTAAACGCTATAATAATTATACGATGTAGTTGTTAATTTATTAATAAGGCTATCTCCTGATGACTGTATTCAGCTAAGGAAACAATTTCCGAAATGGAGGGGTTAGATGTACCCATCATTAACCCTATGGGGATCACCCCAGGGTCAGCGTCAGGTAGCTCGTATCTCGGTTGGGTCTGGGAGGAACTTCTGAAGGCAAGTTGGCCACGGTTCATAAACAAACCTACAATCATTTTCTTTATGAAAATACTGTATTACAAAGTAACGTTGATATTCTTGAGCTTGAGTTGTGCTTGAGACTGATTATTTACATTTTTATCTTCATTCTTACAACTAACATCACGCTTTAAAAACAAAGTCAATATAGGAAGAGAAAAAAATACGAGCGCAACGAATGATTCTTGACATTAGTTAAACGCTACGGTATACGGAGGCTTCTTTATAGTAAAAATTGGTTACAATTCATCATAAATACTTGCCCTAGGCGAACAATGGTTACTTGGTCTGCCTGTTTCTGTTCATCCAGTGGTTCAACAGAGACCCTAGATGTATCGCACCTTGCTGTAGGTCTTAATGGCAGTGGTTCTCAAATCGGATACCATGGCAACCGTAGGCCGTGGTGCATTTGGAGGTGGGTCTTGGAGTAATCTTCAGTATCTGAAGTCATTCGTAATAAACTTGTTTAATTATTTTTTAGAGACAATATGCTATGTGGAAAATATTTCCTGTCATTCATCCTGTGTAATGCATACCTAGAGACGGTGTAAGAAATAATCTATTGGCCACCGACACTTACATTAAGAAGAGATTGACCGGGTTTGGAGTAAGAATGCAGCGCTATACCGGAAAATTGGCTCTCTAGATTTTTGTCTGTCTTATCTACCTTCCCCT
>JAGKTI010022133.1:0-15406 GCA_018397915.1 Birgus latro | reverse complement strand
CTCCTTCACTTCCTCATTTGTTAGTCTGTCTCTCCATGTGACTCCACATGCTCCTCTCAAATAACTCATTTCCACTGCTCTCACTCTTGACTTCTGTCCTTCCAACAGGGTCCACGCTTCACTTCCATATGTCAGAGTTGGTATCACAATACTGTCATGTAACAACATTTTCACTTCCATGCTCACCTCCCTGTTTTTTATCACTGCTTTCAATGAACCAGAAACCTTCCTTCCCTGCTGCACCCTTTCGAGCACTTGACCCTCCAGACTTCCATCCTTACTCATCACACTGCTCAAGTACTTAAATTCACTCATATTCTCCATATCCTTCCCATCCAATCTCACTGTACATTCACTGGCTTCACTTCTCTCGAAGACCATCACTTTACTCTTCCCCACATTCACATTTAGATTCCGTTTCTTACACACTCTCCCAAACTCATCTACCAAGCCTTGTAGCTCCCCTTCGTCTCCACTCAACAACACAGTATCATCTCCAAACAACAGTACAGGGAGTTTCCAAATACTGCCCTCTCTCACTAGGGCCGCTCCAACATCCACTGCCTGACCTTGTATCTCTTTTATAACCCCATCCATATACAGATTGAACAACCATGGAGACATGACACATCCTTGTTTCAATCCAACCTTCAAATGGAAAGATTCACTCAGTTTGCCATCCACACGCACTGCAGCCTTAGCACTCTCATACATACTCTTCATTGCCTTCAACAACCTCCCATCCACTCCATATATTCTTAATACCTTCCACAAACCTTGTCTATCCACCATGTCATATGCTTTCTCCAGATCCATGAAGGCTGCATACAACTTCTTGCCCTTCTCTAGAAACTTTTCCACTAAGGATCTAAGAATGAATATCTGGTCTACACAACCTCTTCCCTTCCTAAAACCTCCTTGTTCTTCTCCAACTAATTCCTCAGTAATTTCCCTAACTCTGTCAATAAGTATCCTACCATATACTTTTCCTATTACACTGAGAAGGCAAATGCCCCTATGATTACCACACACTGCTTTTTCCCCTTTTCCTTTGTACAGAGGAATAATTATACCTGACTTCCAATCCTCCGGGACTCTACCCTCCTCCCAAGCCAATCTGCACACCTTCCACATCCATTCTATTACTATCTCTCCCCCATGCTTCAGCATTTCACCACACACTCCATCAGTTCCTGGGGCTTTCCCCATTTTAACTTTCTTCATTGCTTCCACCACTTCCATCCTGGTGATTTCTTCCTCTCTTCTCATAACCCTCCTTCTCCCTGCCATTCCCCAGCCACTTATACTTGCATTACTTTTCTCTATGTTCAACAGTTCATTAAAGTGTTCTCTCCATCTGTTTACTTTTTCCCCCTTCTCCACTAGTAATCTACCATTTATATCTTTCACACCCCCACTGACTTCGTTGGCACCCTGTCTAGCTCTCTTTACCTCCTTCCAGAACATTTTCTTACATTCCCTCCACTTTGCACTCAAATTCCTTCCAAATTCCTCATCCACTCTCTTCTTACTCTCTCTTACTAATCTTTTCACCTCTCTCCTCCTCACTACATATAACTCTCTTGTCCGTCTCTCAGCTTCTTCGTCGCCCCTGTTCCTCATCCACTCATTATATGCTTTCTTCTTTTGTGCCACAGCCTCCCTCACCTCTTCAGTCCACCATACTGTTCCCTGAACCCCCTTTCGTCTTCTCTTCACCCCACACACCACCTCACATGCTGCACAGATTTCTTCTGTGGCGAGGTATTGCAGTTTATTCGCTGTCCACCACAAAAGTGAACAGGTAGGCAGCCATGGCAATGAGCGTGCAGTCACAACGGGAGGTAGGCAGGAAATGGGGAGGATGAAGGGGCGGCGCTGTAGCACATGTCGCCAGAACTACGCACCGAAACACAACTGTTCATCACCGTGCGGCAAATTTAGAGTAGGGATGAATATATATTGGGTTTATTTTTTGCATTTTGACATTTTTTGGCCATTTTTGGACCCAAGCCCAAAATGTTCAGGACTTGGGCGTCCGGGTCATAAAGGGATTATTGTAATAGTATTATGAACAAAACAGTTATCCATGTACTATCCATAATCCACTATATTTTCCATTATAACAGAATTTTTTTCCTCTGATGTGTACTTTTTCATGATAACAAATATGTACACACAGGAAAACTTTCAATAAAAAATAAGGCACAGATTTCATCATGAAGCAAACTTTGTGCTTCCATTATTCATATAAATATACACAGAGCCCTGGTGTGAGGCTTGCCCTACAGTGCTTCCTCCTCCCTCCCTCCCCCACCTCCTTTTCCATCTCCTCATCCATGCCAATATCTCCCTCTCCAGGCAAGTCAATAACCTCTGAACCATTCCCATCATTGGAAATAGCAGATGAATGTACAGGGGGAAACAATGGGCGCACAGTCGAGGACTGATGTGATCCACCTTCCTTATCCGACGGGTAAATATCGACACTCATCACGCGAGATTGATTTCCTCAGAGGAAGAGCCACTTTCCCCACTCAAAATTGGTGATAATGTCACCTCGGGATCTCTCTCTATCACACTATCAGTAAGGCCTTTTCTTTTCTGGTTTTTGGATTTCATTGGTGCTTAAGTCAGCGGCTGAAGGCACTCAGCCGAGGATCCGGACACAGGGAAAACTTATTACGTAGGTCTATCCATTATGGAGGTATGCAGATAACTGAAGCGTTATTCAGATGCATGCAGGATGGTTGCCAGTGGCTGCGTGTGGTGGAAATAATCTGCAGAATATTCAGACAAACCCATGAAACACAAGGTCATGTATACATGCCACCCAAACATCCCTGGGCTGTCATGCATACATGACACCCAGATCCCACAGATTAATGGAAATTTATTTAAAAATTTATTGTACTGTATATGACTTTTTACAATTAGTTTATGTTTCTTTCATCAATTTCAATGCAGCATGGAGAACAAATCAACTGAAGGGCACAGCTGTTATTTTTTTTTATTTTGTATACTCAGTACTTGTACTTTGGTGGTAGGTGGGGGTGCTCACCATCCACTCACTCATTGTAGTGCTCCATTAGGTGTCTGCCCTTCCTCTCTTCCTTCCCTCCTCTTCTGTCTCCCTTTCCTTCATTCTTTCCTCTTTCTTCTGCCTATGGGTGACTCTACACTGAGTGTCAAGTCAAATATTTCTTGCACACCAGGAAATCATTTACTATGCTGGTTGGTAACCATATAACCAAATTATGGAGCCTGGTGGTTTAGTGGATATTTAAGGCACTTCAGTCGGATTGAACCTGTGTAGGTTTATATCCGAGGGGTAGTTGGGGTTTATTGCTCATGTAATGCCACTCACAGATGAGTGAGGCTGGTCACTCATATCTTAAATGTCAGGACGAACTTGCCTAGCCCTTGTCTCCAGCACTCCTAATGGGGCAACATGATATTGGGTAATGGTTGAATAGATGGATAGAGAGTACAGTATGACCTCACTACAACGGACTTCAGTACACCGGAAGTCGCCTTTTTCGGAGTCAAGGAGCCGACTGGAATTGTTTCTTATATATCAGAAAAACTCCGAAAAAGCTGGAAGCGGTCCGGACTGCCTAACCTCACGGGGGGGTGGCCATATTGCCGACGCGGTTTGTGTGTTCATGCGTTGGTTGGTGGTGGGCTGGCAGCATAGCTATTGTTCTAAGTGTACATACAGAACAGTATTTGAAGTGTTTATAATTAAGTTATACCCATAATGTTCTTTCTAAATGCTAAAAAATTAGAAAAGGGGTCTGCATTAATATTAAGACATCAACTTTAATCACACGGCGAGCGGTGTGTGTGCTCCTGTTTCGGTTCGTGCTGAGCTGACGATGTAACTATTTTTCCTCCACATCATTTCCCTTAAGTCCCTGATATACTGCTCGATGGTGAAGGTTGATAAGTGAAATATACAGACAGAATGATCGTATTTGTTTCTAAGATTGTAAAAATTTAGGTGTATAAAGTGTACAGTACAGTATTTGAAAAATGCTTAAAATCAAATACACCACACGGTACATACAGTACAGTATTTGAAGTGTTTATAATTAAGTTATACCCATAATGTTCTTTCTAAATGCTAGAAAATTAGAAAAGGGGTCTGCATTAATATTAACACATCAACTTTAATCACATGGCGAGCGGTTCGTGGTAAGCTGACGACGTGACTATTTTTCCCCCACATCATTTCCCCCCACCGTCATTTTCCCTAAGTCCCTTGATATACTGGTCGACGGTGACGAGTGATAGGTGAAATATACAGACAGAGTGATCGTATTTGTAAGACTGTAAAAATTAAGGTGTATAATGTGTACAGTATAGTATTTGAAAAATGCTTAAAATTATAGACACAAGGTACGGGCTACAGCTCCGATTCCCATCCACAATTCAGCTCTTGTCAGTGAAGAAAATTGGGACAATGATTCACTGTTCCTTGATGATGACCCTGAAGATAATGGGAAATTATTCTGAAGGATTTGCTCTGAAGAATCCTTCATCATGTGACGAATGATAACACCAGGCAAGATGGGGAGGTACAGTGAGCCAGGTGAGTCTGAATGGTTACATACGAAAACTTTTTTTTTTTTTTAATATGAGTTTTATTGTGTCCAAGTCTTGCTTAAATTTTACTATGTCGTGCAATAAATTATTTATAGTGGAATTTGAGAAAAAAAATAAGAGGCAAATGAGACATTACCATGAGTCAAAATGAACTGGTGGAGGTGAAGCAGGATGGTGGCCATGATGCTTTTAATAAGCAAAAATATCTTATTTTGTGTGTTATACATGGCCATTATCGAGTCTAAACCTTGTTAAAACTATAGTGCATGATGCAACGAATTATTTTTTGTGGAATCTTAGAAAAGTTAAGGATCAAAAGGGATAGAAGGAACTGGTGGGGTGCTGCATGATGGTGGCTATGAAACTTCATGTAAGAAAAATATCTTCCTGTGAGTGTTACAATAAAGTGGTAGGTGGTGGCAACCATAATCCACTCACTTGATGTAGAGCTGCCTACTTCTTCCTTAGCCTTTATCATTCTTTTTCTGTGCCTGCCCTCTTCTCTTCCTATTTCTCACCATCATCCATTCACTTGATGTAGGGCTGCCTACTTCTTCCTTAGCCTGGATCATTCTTTTTCTGTGCCTGCCATCCTCTCTTCCTATTTCTCACCATCATCCACTCACTTGATGTAGTGCTGCCTACTTCTTCCTTCACCTTTATCATTCTTTTTCTGTGCCTGTCCTCCTCTCTTCCTATTTCTCACCATCATCCACTCACTTGATGTAGCGCTGCCTACTTCTTCCTTCACCTTTATCATTCTTTTTCTGTGCCTGCCCTCCTCTCTTCCTATTTCTCTCATCTTTCCTGTCACTTCTTATTGCTTTTCTTTCATTTACAGGTGGCTTTACATTGAGTGACAAGCCAAATGGTTTCCTGTAAGCCAAGAAACCATTTACAACGCTGGGTGGTAACCATAAAACCAAACCATACGTGCTCCCTACGTGTCAACAAGTGGGTTGGTGGAGGGTTAGTGCCCCTCCCTGTAAAACAACTAACTTAAAGTCAAATGGCCACCCCTTACGGGATTATGGCGTCTGGCAGTAGATAGATAGATAGTGTTACAATGGCCTTTATCGAGTATAAACCTTACAAAAACTGTACTGTGTTATGCAATAAATTATTTACAGTGGCCTTTGAGAAAAGTTAAGAGGCAAATGGGTTAATGCCCCGATTTAGAGGGAAATGGTGGTATGAACTAGGATTGTGGCCATGACTCTTTTCATGTATGAAAATATCTTAGCAGGGGGAAATCCCCATGTTGTTTTTTTTGGAAAATCGCATTTTTCAGAATGACTTTGGCCCCAATTAGTCCGCTCTAGTGAGGTTTAACTGTACTTGTACTTGATTTTGATCCATGGATATGTCTCTACCACCAAAACTAATGCCTCAGATTTTTTCCTTTATGTATTTTTTTTTGCTTCACGGACATGAGAACAAAGCAATGCTGTTCAAAAACTAGACAACCTAGGAAAATTTCCTTGGATGTTCTTTGAGTGTTCTTTAATACAGAGTACTGTATGATAGTCAGTACCACTGGGGGCTACCTCCCACTGGGCAACACATGGAGATCCCATTCTGCTTAATATCTGGTCCAGGTAGAGGTTTATCACCTCGCAAAATCTCATCTTCATGAGAAATAATCTGCCTATATATACATACACACATTTCGTTTTGTTTTGTTTTTGAAGGCTCCAACACGCTTGCATACAGAAAATAAAACTCACACTTGAAGACAAAAAATATATGTACCAGTTTTGGTGGACACTGCCACCATCTTCAGTGGTCAAGTTGAAGAACAGGTCCTCAGTCTCGGATTATCATTTGCACTTAAACCAAATAATAGTGTTGCACTGGATTTTGTTGCCTCCGCAATTAATAATCGAGAGAAATTTCCATGTCTAGGAGGAATGATAATGAGTGGGTTAGTGAAACATTTTGATTCCCTTGATTCCATATTCCTAGAAGATTTCATGCTGCTCTCACCAAATAGCGGAAAAATGAAGAAATTTTCATTACTACATCAGACAAAAGTAATACAGTGGTTATTCAGGACAAAACTGAATATGAAAATAAAATGAACCATCTTTTGAGTGATACCACAACATATGAAAAATTACGGTCCTCCCCTATGATGAGACTTGCAGCTGCATTCAACAAGAAAGTGAAAGAAGTGTTGAAAAATGTGCCTAATTTAGATATCAATAAGTTCATTCAGATCAACCCTAAATTACCATATATACATGGACCACCAAAGACCCATAAAGCTAATATTCCATTGCATCCCATAATTTCACAGTGTGTGTGTTTTACCTATAAATTATCACATTTTCTTGCCAATATACTAGCCCCTGTAGTAGGTACAGTATCCTCAGCACACGTAAAGAACTCTTCGGATTTTATAGAGAAAATTAAATCACTTGGCTTTTTCACCGGTAAAATGGTTAGCTTCGATGTTTATTCATTGTTTACCAAAGTTCCCATTAATGATGTTTTGGAATTTCTATCTAAAAAATTGCCAGAATGTGACTTTGACTTGGGTATGCCAGCTGACTGTTTCATAGAACTCGTAAAACTATGTGTGACATCGAATGCTTTCTCATTTAACAACAACTTCTACATGCAACGTTTTGGTATGGGTATGGGTTCTCCATTGTCACCCATTTTAAGCAATTTATATATGGAGTATTTTGAAACAGAACTACTGTCGTGAATTTCTCCCCCTCAACTCATTTGGTTTCGTTATGTTGATGACATATTTTCATTTTGGCCTTTAGCACTTGATAATATTGACAAGTTTTTCTCACACCTACATAATCTTGCTCCATCCATTAAATTTAAAGTTGAGTGGGAGAATGAGGGTGTTCTTCCTTTTCTTGATGTACTAGTGATGAAGAAAAATCATTCATTTATCAAGGTGTATAGGAAAAGTTGTAACTTGTTCATTCATTACTTTTCATATCACCAGTCTTCCAAAAATTGTCTGTCATCTCATCAATGTTCCATACAGCCCTTAGAATTTGCAGTTCAGAAGATATCTATCTATCTATTGCCAGACGCCTCAATCCCGAACGGGTTGGCCACAAACAAATCGCCTCCATGTCACTCTGTCCCCTGCCATTTCACTACCACGCTCCCAACTCACACCCCCCTCTCTCATATACCTCTCCACTCCATCCCTCCATCTCATCCTCGGCCTCCCCCTCCCTCTCGCCCCCTCCACCTCACTCACATACACTCTCCTCGCCAATCTTTCACTCTCCATCCTCTCCACATGCCCAAACCACCTTAACGTGCTTCTCCTAACGCTTCCCATCACGTCCTCAAGCACACCACAACGCTCCTTCACTTCCTCATTTGTTAGTCTGTCTCTCCATGTGACTCCACATGCTCCTCTCAAATAACTCATTTCCACTGCTCTCACTCTTGACTTCTGTCCTTCCAACAGGGTCCAAGCTTCACTTCCATATGTCAGAGTTGGTATCACAATACTGTCATGTAACAACTTTTTCACTTCCATGCTCACCTCCCTGTTTCTTATCACTGCTTTCAACGAACCAGCAACCTTCCTTCCCTGCTGTACCCTTTCGATTTACAAGAAGAAACTAATCTTATTTGGGAAATCTTCCAAAACTTAAGGTATCCCAAATGGTTCATTATAAAAGCATACCTTAAAGATATAAAATCTTTCGACGTACCTAAAAACCCCTCCACAGGAAACGAAATGCTTCCTCACTTTGCCTTATGTTGCAGACTTGAATATATTAAAGTTAACAGGTTACAGCAGTGATGTAAATATAGCATTTAGGTATACTTCCACCATCACATCAATGTTAGTAAAGAACAAATGTACAACATATTCAGAACCAGGCATATATAAAATTCCTTGCAAAGACTGTGAACTAGTTTACATAGGAGAAACAGGTCGAAGTTTGGAAACACGGATTAAGCCCTACACGGCGGGGGTTGTCGGAGGTTTTCTGTGCCATTCCCATGGGGATATTCACGCTCCGACTGACTTTTTGAAAATATTTGCCAAAAATCAGTTATTAGTCCTAGAATATTATAATTACATATGCATATGGCACATACCTTCAGCTTTCTCCTGGGATGTTTTTTTAGCACTCGTCGACTACCGTAGGACTGTGGAGACTTCTGAAGTTGGATAACTAAGTCTCCACTTTACACTTCCCGACTGTTGGAACTAGACAACCACGCTCACCGGCTTCACGACGTGAACTACCAAGGCTCCCAGTAGCAAACCACAGGAACCCTCCGATGACGTCATCACTCGTGACTTAGATGTGTGCGTGCGCACACACACTAACACTCTCGTCCTCTCTTCTAAATTTGACAGAAGATTCCAAGGACGAAGCTGGATGGTCTATTTGCGTCTGATGCACACTATGTATCCAATACATAGAATTTTGTTTAATTACTATCAAGACCCAGTCTATGACCACATACAGATATGTGATGTCTCTTATAAAGTATTCTAAACTTTCTAGTCTCGGCTGACTGCTGCACGCAGTCGCTCGGTCGAAGCACCTTTCTTGGTGAGACAATCAGCCAGTTGTTGTGATGTATCCACCCAGGATACCTCATCAATCTCCCCCCGCTCCAACATGTCCCGCAACACAGCAATATCAATGCGCAATCTCCTGTCTTCTACGCTCTTACAGGAGTAAAGGGCGTCCACCAGACTCTTGTTGTCGACGAAACACTTTATTTTGATCTTTCCACATCCAGAAACCTCACGCAATATGTTGGAGAGATATACAGCAGTTTCAGCACATTCAAGCAGCGCCAACGCCTCAGCAGATAAGGTAGATTTGACGACCCTCCTGATCGTCCTTGTCTGCCAAAATATAGGACATCTTGCCTCACTAGCATCTCGTAGGAAGATCACAAAACTTCCCTGAGATCCATTGCCTACAAGGTTGGCAAATGAGGCATCCGAAAAACACTCTATATGACAGTCCTCGATCGGCCCCATTCTTGGAATGTATAGCTTCATGTTGTCAGTCTTTACCCTTGAGATCACCTTATTGAGTCTAAGCAAATCCGCTACAGTAGCTCGGTTGCTATTCACGCTCAACTCACACACATCAAAGGCAATATCTGGCCGAGAGTAGGTGGCAATCCAACTGAGTTGTCCAATTAATGCTCGGTACTCCTTTTTCTCAGACTCGGACAGCTCCCCTGATTTTACTGCTGCACGATGTTTACTCAGCGTGACTGGTTTCAAGGATGAAGCATACTGGAATTGGTCGAGCGTTATGCTGCCATCGATGTTGGAGATGACATTGAGACCAACGTATTTGAAGGCTTTTGATTCTGAACTGCCGATGAGGAATATTTGACTCAAACGGTTTATCACTTGCTGTTCAAACTCATGTGTACCAGCCCAAAGGAAGTCGTCGACGTAGATGCATACAATGCCTTCGACTTTGCCACCATTGCTCCAAGAGAACAGCGCTGAATCCAGTGATGATACTTTAGCTCCGAGACTCAACAACTGATCTTTTACACGCAGATACCAATGCCTAGCAGCATCACAAAGGCCGTAAACAGTTTTCTTTAGTCTCCATAACTTACCATTTGCATATTCAGGCGGAGGACGTAAATGAACAACTGTCTCAATGTCGTTACCTTGCAAGTAGGCAGCTTTCACGTCCATAGTGTGGCAATCCCACTGGTTGGTGGAGGCCAAAGAAAGTGCCAAACGCACTGCTTCCTTTGAACAAGTAGGCGAGTCTTTTCGGAGATCCACTGTGTCTTCCTCAAATCCTCTGGCGACTAAGCGGGCCTTAACAATAGGCTTTCCATTTTTCAGTTTTTCTGTCACAACCCATCGAACCGTTATGGCACCTTGCCCAACATCATCTACTTCCTCATACACATCATTATTCTGCCAATTTGTAATTTCATTTTCCTTAGCACATAATACGGCTTCAGAGTTGAAAAGAACAAGCAATTCTGTGTCATCATCAACCACTTCCCATTCGCTAAGATCATTCTCCAAATCTATCCAATCAATGCTGCCATCAGAGTCCCTCTTCAAATTATAGCAGTGTTTGTACTTTCCAGTGGCTTTACCTGCCTGACTTATAATCCTTCCAGACACCAACTCTCCACTTTCTGAATGTATTCCCTTTATACGTTGACCAACAGAAACTTTGGGAAGCTGATTAATCGGAACAGAAACTGTGGGAGGCTCATCGACTGGGACCACACCATCATCCGACTCGTCATCTGGTGGATAGTCATTCAACACTTGCGTAGGATCGTCATTAGGCTTCTCCTGGACAACATTTTTCTTCTCATCACTGCTGACATCACTTTCGACTGTAGTATCTTGCTCTGGCGCTCGCGCTAGACGACATACGTGCACTCGCACGTATACACCGCCGTGTCTCACCAGAATTTGTTTCCCATCTCTGCCTATTACAATTCCAGGACCGTGCCACTCATGACTGTCATTTCTTTTGTAGAAGACTTCATCTCCATTTCGGATGTCGTTTAGGTCACTCGAACGTACGTTGTGCCGCAGAGCCCTAGCCAAGCGTTCATCTGATTCGGTCTTCATAAACTCTTGTCTAGCTAAATGAAGAGCGTTCAAGTTGTCTCTCACAATTTTCGATGGTGATGAAGGTTCCAAGGCTGGAGGATCATTTGCGTACACATTAGGCAGACTAGGGTTTTGACCAAAAACAAGTTGGTTAGGAGAAAAGCCTGAGTAGTTGGTAAGAGCATTTCTTGCCATTACTGCCCATGCCAAGGCCACATCCAATTCACACTGGCTATCAGCCATTACCTTCCTAACAATGTCACCAATGACTGCATTTTGACGCTCACAGACTCCGTTGCTCCAAGGACTCTCTGCAGACGTTGTCATGATCTTGATATTGAAGGCCTCTCCCAATGCTCGCATTTCCGCATTATTGAATTCACAGCCATTGTCTGTAAGAATTTTTCTAGGTGTGCCAAACACAACAATCCAACTCCGAAATATTCCTTTGATAATGGTGGGCGCACACTTATCTGCGATTACTATCGCATTACAATACCTGGTCGCCAAATCAACAAGGACTAAGAAATAATGCCTTCCCCAAGCTTTTAAATCCATGGCTATGGCTTCGTTAAACTTAGACGCCATGGGTCGGGGCTTGGCTTTCTTAAATCTGCAACAGACTGTACAAGCATCAGATACAGCCTTGACAGCCTGTTCCAGTTTTGAACTTTTAATTCCCGCATCTGTGATCAGTTTAATTAGTTTTGCCGATGTAGGGTGTCCAAATTGCCTGTGAAGCTTCAAAGCGGTTTTTTCTACGTCACCCCCACGAGTTGCCAACATCAGTCACGATGGTAGCACGCATGTTTCCAACGTAGCAGGGCAGAGTAACACGTTTGAGGGAAGAAACTGTGACACCATCAGCAAAGGTAAACATTGAGGATGACGCTTCTTCTCTTACAGCATCACGTTCATAATCAGTGAGCTCACTTAGATAGCAGTTGATCCATTCAACTCCACATACAGTTGCAGAACACCCTGTGTCTAAAAGAGCACATCCCTTAGATTCTTCTACTAGAGTCTGTGACTTACCTCTACTAGCGGCATCATCAGCATAGCCCATAAACATCGACAGATGCACTGTTTCAGAATTCTCTTCTCGGCTGCCGTCGTTTTCGTATGCATCAGGACAGTCACGTGCCCAATGAAATCTAGAATCACATACGAAACACTTCGATACCTTTCCGTCAGGCCCAAGTGGGTTCTGCCTCCTGCCGGTGGATGAGCGTTGGGGAATTCTAGCAGATACAGTTGAAAATCGGCCACTACCCCGACGTCGATCACGTTTTGCACCACCCCGCAACATTCTCCGTCCTCGTCGAGTACCTCTAGCAAAAAGCGTTTCGTCACCCTCAACTTCGTCACTCCAAAATACTGGTTCGTCTTTCACCTCCCTGGCAGACACCGGTGCCTCGTTCTGCCTGCCAATTTCACCAGCAAAAATACGATTCAGGGCAGATTTCATATTTTCGTATGTCACCTCAGTTATCGCGGACATCACTAATTGTCGTTCACTGTCTGAAAGTTTGCATGCAGCTAAGAGCATAAAAGCCATCACAGAATTTGGCAGTTCCATGCCCTGCTTGGTAAATTTAAAGTAAACATGCTCAAATTCTGTCACGAACTCCCGAATGTTCATATCACTGGCTCTTCTAAAGTTATACAGCTCAAAAAACGCTGCAAACTGTCGACGTCCTTTGTCGACGAGAAACAAACCGTCTAATTTTTTCAGCAGGGTCTGAACACCATCCTTCTGCTTCAGAACATCTGTTTCAATCTGCGAAGACGCCACCCTCGCTCTCCCAGACAATGACAGATGTATAGCTAACGCTTGTTTTTCTGCCGCTAGGTCCGTCAGTTCGCACCAAATGCCAATATCCTTTTTCCAGCTCTCATATGTGGAATCATTTTCCAGTTTTGGAGGCCACTTGGTCGAACACGACGCCATTCTCGAACTAGGCTCTGCTACCAGTGTTGGAACTAGACAACCACGCTCACCGGCTTCACGACGTGAACTCCCAAGGCTCCCAGTAGCAAACCACAGGAACCCTCCGATGACGTCATCACTCGTGACTTAGATGTGTGCGTGCGCACACACACTAACACCGACATTCCCTAATCTGAATACCACTGCCAGATATTATCACTAGAAACACAATTCAATGATTTCCAAGTAGTTTGGAATCCATACTAAAAAAAAAAAAAAAAAACACTGTGAAAGCAATGTAAAATACGAGTGCGTACGAGCCTTCCACTCCTGCTAATTTGCAGCTGGTGTTCTGTCATTTCTTACTCATATACCCAGTCACACTTTATTATTTCTAGTACTATATTACACTTGTATATATCTACAGTCCTTTACCGCTTCCCACACGATGTTTAGTAGAGGAAGAGGTCACAGGGCTTTTTATAATAGGCGCAAAAGTGGCAGAAATGGACAGGCGTCATTTCACCGAGAAGGACAAGAGCAAACTGGCTGTATCTCGGTGGCAAAGAGTTGAAAATGTTGTCACGAATTTTCTACATCGTAAAATCATGTAAAGTAAATTGTGACATTGAGTGATTTTGCGGGAGGAACGAATTATTATGAAATGTACAATGTTTCGCTCATTCTCTCAAACCGTCCACTCGCGTGCTTGTATTCACATCAAGTTGTCAAAACTTTCGTCATTCTTCCGCGAGTGATTGTTTTTGTGTGCGGGTGGTGCATTCCTCGGAGCGATAATTTTTGAACTGTCGGTCCCGCTCTGGGCCGTTACGCCGCCCGCGCCCCTTCACACGCTCTCGCGCCGTGTATTCAAATCAGAGCTCAGTCTGTCTGTAGACACGGCGCATCGCGGTACGCCTTGAAAGGCTTGAGTGATTTCTTAGTGATTTCAGATCTCAGCTTGTGTTGGCGTATATCGTCGTAGCTCCCACCCCCTTGGTGATCGTCGCAGCAGCTCGGCCTCATCTATACTGATTAGTATTTTCTTGTTTTCCTAGGCTTAAGCTTTTGAGATATTTAGCTGTTTGTCTGAATGAGTGAGTGCATTTCCCTTCCTTTGATTTGAATTGGAGTCATGTAACGTAAAATTTATTTGCTTGTATTTAATAAATTTACAGTTCGTTTTCTTGAGCTTTGTTAAATGTAACAGTCGTGTTTAATTTTCCCACTTATTTAATATACTTTTGCTACTCCACGTTAGCACAACTCTTTGTATTAAATCACGACTGGCACTTAGGCCAGCTTTTGGCATTAATCCTTAAATCTGTTGTGCTAGCTAGGAATTTGGCTCAGCCAAGATCCTGTTTATCTTTATTATTATCATTTTTGAATGTTAAGGGGAGAAACTAACTTTCTCAGAGGCCAACGGTATATTATTACAGCCTACTTGAGCGTCTAGTCTCTGCTGTGTACCATTGAGAAAGTCTATAAATTCTCGACTCTAGAGAATTGGCGAAGTAAGCCAGCATAAAGTGAAATCGCTACTTGATTTCACGAGTCTATTCTCTCGTAGTAAATGACTCGATAGTCATTCTTAGCACACATAGCTATATACTGTATACTCGAATTATACAATATCACATTATTCTTTTGAATTATACATGTATCTTTGGAAATACCTAAATTTCCCCTGACAAATGTCAGCTCCTAATGTGTATGCTAAGAAATAAGACGTAGGAAATCTTGACAATACATATAAATTAGGTAGTTCCAGGTGAATATAAATATCACTCAGGCTTCTTCCTTCCTTTCTTATACACATTTATATTATGAGAGTAGCTCACACGGCATATTTCATGGGAAAAAAAAGAAGGGGAAATTAGTGAACGAGAGCAGGTTGGATGTTGCCAAGTGATAATTAGCCAATTCCAGGTGTATGGAACTATCTATCTATCTATTGCCAGACGTCTCAATCCCGCAAAGGGTGGCCACAAACAAATCGCCTCTATGTCACTCTGTCCCCTGCCATTTCACTACCACGCTCCCAACTCACACCCCCCTCTCTCATATACCTCTCCACTCCATCCCTCCATCTCATCCTCGGCCTCCCCCTCCCTCTCGCTTCCTCCACCTCACTCGCATACACTCTCCTCATCACTCTTTCTCTCTCTCGATCCTCTCCACAAGCCCAAACCACCTTAACGTGTTTCTCCTAACGTTTCCCATCACGTCCTCAACCACACCACAACACTCCTTCACTTCCTCATTTGTTAGTCTGTCTCTCCATGTGACTCCAC
>JAGKTI010022132.1:0-15406 GCA_018397915.1 Birgus latro | reverse complement strand
TGTGTGTGTGTGTGTAAAAAGTTTGCACACGTAGACTGGATGCATAAGCCAACACTTTTTTTTTTTTAGGTTAAGCATCAAATGAATAAATACAAATCCAAGAAGTTCGGAAAAATTATTATATGATTATGTCATGATAATTTTGGGGCTGTCGTAATACCGACCTAATTTACGATGAACATGTCATATTATCGTTTACTTCTTCCACCACTTTCGGCAATAACATGATTTTACTACCGGCGCAAATAACTTGTTCGAGGACACACACACACACACATTTTTTTTTCTCTCTCTCTCTGGTATATTCGCCCATACAACTTCGTGGCCTTCAGCTGCTGCACCATTCCAGGGCTGGGCTCAACCGCGTCCACCTTACTCCTGAAGGGGGGATGGTTGGGTGGAGAAAAGGAAGTTGGGTATCGGAGGAAGATAGCGATAGGGAGGATGGGAGGTGAAGATGGGGGGTAAGGAGGAGGATGAAGGGATAGAAGGGAGGGAGGTAGAAACTGGGAAAGAGTGTGGGAAGTGGGAGGGATATGGAGATGAAGTGGTGGAGATAGAGAGGGAGGGAGGTGGAGGGAAACACGAAGGGATATGGAGATAGAGATGAATATATGGAGAGGAGGAGGAAATAGAGAGGGATAGAGGTGGAAATAGTTGTGGGGGGAGGTGTACGAGTAGAAAATGGAGGAGGCGAGGCACAGATAGTGAAGGAGGGAGGTAGGGAGGTTAAGGTACAGAAAGGTGGGTGGGAAAGACATGAAGAAGAGGTGAAGATAAGGGCGGGGGAATGCCGAAGGGGTGATGGGGAGTGAGAGTTGGAAATAAAGATAAGGAGGGAAAGAGAGGAAGAGGGGTTGGAGATACAGATAGGAAAATAAAAGATACTACGTGGTGGTGATGGTGGGGGGGAGCAAGATACTACGGGGTGGTGGTGGGGGTGGGAGAAGGATATGATGAGAAGAAAGGAGATGAGCAAAAAGAGGGATCAGGCGGATGCTTATCGACTACACCAGAGGCATTAAGGTTATTCAGTGTGGTAAATAGATCCATCATCCATTCATCAAGTGTAGTGCCACCTACAAGAGTAGGTGACTCTAGAATGGCCTGTCAATGTTTCCTATTACCCATGAAGCCAGTGACTACGCTGGGGTGGAAATCATATAACAAAATGAGGTCTAGTGGTTTTATACGCTTCAGTCCGATGAGGTCCATAAGGGTTTACATCTAAGGGTTGGCTGGGGTTTATTACTCACATAATACTACTCAGCTAAGAAAGACTGGTCATCCTCACCCTAAGCGTCGGAAATAAGTAAGCTAGCCTCGGACCCCTACGTTCCTGACACGATAGAAAACAACTAGATGACAGGCAGATAGATACATACACTGTTCCTCTGAACAGTCTGCTTGCATCTCTCCACCTCTACGACGGGCACGTAGTACCCGTCTAGCAACAAACTCTCATCCCTTTTCTGTCCAACTCTCTAATGCAAGAGTTAACCGTTACTCCCAGTCCTTCATTTATGCAACTGGTCAACTCTGGAACTGTCATCCTCTGTCTGCATTTCCTACTTCCTATGATCTCCAGTCTTTCAAACGCAGTGTGTCCAGGCATCTCAAATTGAACGGATCTTGAATTTGGCTCTCTTTTGTATTGTTTTTGCTTTTTCTTGGAGGGAACAGTATGCAGGCCTGTGGCCTTTGGTTCCTTCTTCCTTGCATTAAAAAAAAAAAAAAGATAAATAAACAGACTGACAGACAGAGAGATGCACAGTTGTATGTGTGTGTGTGTGTGTACATATATATATCTATATCTATCTATCTAGAAAGAGAGAGAGATAGAGGGAATTTAACCGTTATGCTTGCATAATGCAAAGAATCTGATCACTTACATAATCCAGTGGTTTTGTGTGGGTGTGTATTTACCTAATTGTGATATACAGGAAATGAGCTACGCTCGTGGGTCCCGTCTCTGTTTCTCAGTAAGTCAAATTTTGCTTTAAACTCATTTAATTTTTAGACTGGACGATCTCTTTGTCCAGGCTATTCCACAGGTCTATGAATCTATAAGGAAAGCTATATTTCTTGACGTCCTTCAAGCAGCTTGGCTTCATTAGTTTCAGTCCGTGTCCTCTTGTTACCCTCTCATTCCACACAAACAGATTTTCTCTGCCAATTTTATCTACTCCCATCATGGTCCTGAACACTGCAATCATGTTGCACCTCTCTCTCTCCTTTCCTCTAAGGAAGGCAAATCCAGCTTTTCCAGCCTCTCTCTCTATGACAAATCTGCCAGACTGGGGACCATCTTGGTTGCTGTTCTTTGTATTCTCTCAATCTTGGTTATATCTTTCTTTTTGTGTGGGGACCACACTACTGCTGCATATTCTAACCTGGGGCGGATCATGGCCACTATCAATTTTTTCATCATCTCCTCATCCATGTAATGTCACTCTTATATTGGTCAAGAGTTTATGTCTCTCTAACTATCTTATTTATGTGCTTTTCAGGTGACAAACTACCCTGGACCAGCACTCCCAAATCTTTCTCTTCTCTCGCTTTTCTAATTGATTCATTACCTATCAAATAATTCAATGATGGCCTCTTGGTACTTTTACCCATTTCCAATATTTTACATTTTTTGCGTTGAATTTCATTTCCCACATCCGGCTCCAATCACGTATCCTATCCAGATCCTCCTGCAGCATTTAAACGTCCTCTTCAACCTCTTCTTTTCTCAAGAAATTTGCATCATCAGCAAACAGACGTAACTGTTCACTCTATTTACAATATCATTTACGTAAATCAGGAACATTACTGGTGCCAACACCGAGCCCTGTGGGACACCACTTGTTACTTCCCTCCATCCAGATGTCCTGTCCTTTATTACTGTCCTCATTTGTCTGTCACTCAAAGTCTCTCATCCATTCCAGGAGGCTTCCCCTTCAGTCCTCCGATATGCTCTAATTTCCATATTAGTCTCTAGTGGGGTGGGTACCTTGTCGAAGGCCTTCTCCAGATCTAAGTACACACAATTCACCCAACCGTCTCTCTCCTGTAGCACGTCAATCGCCCTTGAGTAAAAGCTCAACAAGTTGGAAACACACGACTTTCCACTTCTGAATCCAAACTGACTTTCAGTCAAAATATTCATCTCTTCCAGATATTTTATCCATCTACCTTTCAGGATTCTCTCACACAATTTCGCGACCATGCTGGTTAGGGACACTGGTCTATAATTCAGGGGTTCTTCCTTGTTTCCTCCCTTATAAATTGGTACCACATTTGCCTCTTCCATTCCCGAGGCACCTTCCCTTCTTCCAGAGAACACACAATTAAATTGTGAATCTTATCCGCCAGTTGTTCTCTGCATTCCTTCAGTACCCAATTAGAGATTCCATCCGGTCCTGGGGTTTTCCTTACATCTTGAGTTTCCAGCAATTTCTGTGTGTGTGTACTCAAAAAATGCCCAACATAAGTGAATCCAAGTGTCAGCAGCTGTCGTGCAACAAGTCCCGTCCCTGTAGCCACGTCCAGCGCCCTGGCCTCCGCCCTCTGCCCCGACCCCATCAGAACCGCCACCTCCTCGCTCGTGTACTGGGGACCGGTACGTGTTTGGGCACATCAGCTGCAGTGGGGAGGCAGGGAGGAATGGGGTGGCTGAGATAGCTAGATAGATGGATGGATGGACAGATGAATGGACTGATAGCTAGACTGATTGATATATAAAATGACAAAGTGACTGATATAGATTGATTGATAGACTGACTGGTTGAGAGAGAGAGAGAGAGAGAGAGAGAGAGAGAGAGAGAGAGAGAGAGAGAGAGAGAATCACAGTGACACCGGTAGTCCAAATCGGCTGCAACAGAGGGTGGGAAGGGAAGGAACTCAGATGTGAGGAAAAAGGGTTAAATAAAAGCGTATAGACCACAAGAGGTTTATTATGGTGATTAATTCATTCCACTGTTTCTCAATCTTCCCCCAAAGGACGATCGAAAATAGTTTGCTTACACCCAGGCCACTGTAGGACGTTTACTCTTACCTGACAAAAAAAATCCCCAACTCCTTACAGCTCCGCTCATGGCAAGTGTACTAATATTGGAGGGTCAGTTTACCTAGTAACCAAGGAGACATTCCTGCATCATAACTAAAACTCATCGACTTTCAAGCAACCACGACACAGTATTTCAAAAAGTGAGTGACCCAGTTCCGCAATATGAAATCAAACTGACAATATACTTCCTGCTGGGGGAATTGGGATAAGAGAGGGAATAAACTTTACCCCCAAAGTATGAGACGCACAAGGAAGATTCGTACTCTATCTTTTGGCTAATGCGAGCCGGACTTGCTAACTAATGAACCACTGACTAACTTGAGTGTGGGGGAAGGGAGAAGCTACAATGCAGAGGGGGGGGGGGGGGGAAAGGAGGGGGGGGAAAAAAACAAAAGGGGGGATAGGGGGGGGGGGGGGGGGGGGAAAATAAGTAGGTGGGGGAGGAGGTTATCAGCTGCAACAGGAGTGGGGGGTCACATGGACGCAGGGGTAGTGGAGTTTATGCAGCAGTGGCTGGGGGCAACTTAAGGGGACACTTGTGGGGAAGGGAGTACACCAGCTGCAACAAGGGGGAGGAGATAACTGGTGGAGAGGAGGTACAGCGGGGACTATTGCTGCGAATACAGTAGATGTGGCACCAAGATCGAGTTGTCATAGATGTGGTATTGCGTGTTTGCATCCATTAGAAATCCAAGATTGGCTATGAAACAGCCTCAGTGATTGGTGGTCAGTGATGGCTACCACGGTGTATTTACCTAATTGTATTTACCTAATTGTGATATACAGGAAATGAGCTACGCTCGTGGGATCCCGTCTCTGTTTCTCAGTAAGTCAAATTTTGCTTTAAACTCATTTAATTTTTAGACTGGATGATCTCTTTGTCCAGGCTATTCCACAGGTCTATGTATCTATAAGGAAAACTATACCTCTTGATGTCCTTCAAGCAGCTTGGCTTCCTTAGTTTCATTCCGTGTCCCCTTGTTACCCTCTCATCCCACACAAACAGATTTTCTCTGTCAATTTTATCTACTATCATGGTCTGAACACTGCAATCAAGTCGCCCCTCTCTCCTTTCCTCTAAGGAAGACAAATCCAGCTTTTCCAGCCTCTCTCTGTACGACAAATCTGCCAGACTGGGGACCATCATGGTTGCTGTTTTTTGTATTCTCTCAATCTTGGTTATATCTTTCTTTTTGTGTGGGGACCACACTACTGCTGCATATTCTAACCTGGGCCGGATCATGGCCATTATCAATTTTTTCATCATCTCCTCATCCATGTAATGTCACTCTTATATTGGTCAAGAGTTTATATGTCTCTCTAACTATCTTATTTATGTGCTTTTCAGGTGACAAACTATCCTGGACTAGCACTCCCAAATCTTTCTCTTCTCTCGCTTTTCTAATTGNCTGTTCACTCCATCTACCATATCATTTACGTAAATCAGGAACATTACTGGTGCCAACACCGAGCCCTGTGGGACACTACTCGTTACTTCCCTCCATCCTGATGTCCTGTCCTTTATTACTGTCCTCATTTGTCTGTCTCTCAAAAAGTCTCTCATCCATTCCAGAAGGCTTCCCTTCAGTCCTCCGATATGCTTTAATTTCCATATTAGTCTCTTGTGGGGTACCTTGTCGAAGGCCTTCTATAGATCTAAATACACAATCCACCCAACCATCTCTCTCCTGTAGCACGTCAATTGCCCTCGAGTAAAAGCTCAGTAAGTTGGAAACACATGTCATCTCACTTCTGAATCCAAACTGACTTTCAGTCAGAATATTCATCCCCTCCAGATGTTTTATCCATCTATCTTTCAGGATTCTCTCACACAATTTCGCGACCACGCTGGTTAGAGACACTGGTCTATAATTCAGGGGTTCTTCCTTGTTTCCTCCCTTATAGATTGGTACCACATTTGTCCTCTTCCATTACCGAGGCACTTTCCCCTCTTCCAAGGAGCACACAATTAAACTGTGAATCTTATCCGCCAGTTGTTCTCTGTATTCCTTCAGTACCCAATTAGAGATTCCATCCGGTCCTGGGGCTTTCCTTACATCTTGAGTTTCCAGCAATTTGTACACTTCCTGCACTTACACTTTTATATCTTTTATCACTGCATTTCTAGCCACTCCCTCCCCCTCCTCAAAATCCCTTTCCTTAGTGAAAACTGATTGGAAACATTTGTTCATTATTTCAGCTTGCATTACCGCATCCTTGTAGACCTCTCCTTCTACTTTCAGTTTGGTGATTCCTTCCTTTTGCTTCAAATTGCCATTAACAAATCTATAAAACAATTTGGGTTCATCCTTACATTTGTCAATTATACCTTTTTCAAAGTTCCTTTCTTCCTCTCTACATATTCTTGTATATTCATTTCTAGTTCTTTTATATTCTTCCTCTGTTCTGTTATTACCTCTCTTTCTCCATTTGTTCCATGCAATGTCCCTCTCTTTTTTTGCTGTCATACATCTTCTATTATACCGCTCCTTTTTCCTGTTTTCTTTCCCCCTTACTCTTGGCATATATTTTTCCACTCCCAAATTATAGAGGTCTAAAAAGATATCCCACTTCCTTTATATCTCTTTTGTCTCTCTGAATTTTCTCCAATCTGCTTTTTCGAAAAATTTTCTCAATTCCGCAAAGTTTGTTTTCCCAAAGTTGTTTCTTCCTTGCTCATCTCTTGGCACCACGTTCCCTGTTATCATCTGGAACTCAATGACCACATGATCACTTTTTCCTATAGGACACAGATATTTCAAAGATTCAATTACATCAGGTTCTTTGGATAGCATAAAATCTAATCTTGCTGGTGTGTCATCACCTCTGAATCGTGTCTCTTCTTTGACCCACTGCGTCATTACATTATTCATTGCTATATTTAACAATTTAGTACCCCACGAATCTTCGCTGCCTCCCGAGTCCCATCCCTCCCAGTTCACCTCTTTACAATTAAAGTCACCCATTAGGATTATATTGGTGCTTTTCTCAATCACTTTCTGTAAATAACTAACCATGTCTGACAACATCTCTTGTATTCATCGTAATTCCATGCTCTCCTCTTAGAGGGAACATATACCACTGCCATATCTCTCTTACCATTCTCCCATTTCTAATTTCATATTTATCGCTTCGGCCCTGCCCTCTGCCATTTCCACTGTATCTACATTTATATTGTCCTTCACTGCTATCATCACTCCTCCTTCCGTTTTTTTTTCTTTTCTGTCTCTTCTCCATAATTTGTATTTCCCATCTTCCATATCTTCTTTCAATTTAGTCTCTACAAAGCACATAACATCAGGTTCGTGTACCCTCAAAAAATCACTGATTTCTAACCTTGCCGATATTAGTCCATCAATGTTTGTGTTCGCCACTTTCAAACTTTTTTCATCGTTTTTTCTACTCTCTTCTCTCCTTCCCTCCGTCAGTACCACTTTCTCAATTTCTGATCCATAACTCTCCAATAGAACTATGTCTTCTCTTCCTCCGTTCGCGTTTTCTATCTTTGCTTCCTTTACTATCTCCTTTAATTTAGCTCTTTCTTCTTCGTTTGCATCTCTCCTTATCCAAACATTTTTAAACCCCTCTTAATCTGACAATTTCCACGTTCTATTTATGATTTCATTCACTATTACCTAGGACTTGAACTTTACTTTCAATGGCCTTGCCCCACCTTCCTAGTACTTTCCTAACCTAAACACTTCTTCAGTCTTCTTGGGCTTCATTGTTTCCCTCCATAACCACTATTATTTCTTTAGCCTTGCTCAGTTCTTCTCTCTCTCTTTCGGATTTTACTGTCATACGTTTTTCTTTTATTCCTGAGATTATCACACATTTTTTCTTGTCTGCTACATCCCTGACCAATGATTCTCTACTTCTTAGTACTCTAACCACTTCCTTCTCCACTTTTTCCTTGCTTTGTTGTTCTGTAATCTTCAAATTTACATTTCCTTCCTCCTGTATTTTCTTCCACCTCTTATGTTGCTCCTTGATTTCCTTAATATGCTCGTCTTGCATCCGTGATTTTGATTCATACTCATCTAGCTTACTTTTCATTCTGTCCCTTTCTTCTTCCAACCTCTTATTCTCCCTCTTCAGCTGTTTTATTTCATTTGATGCAGATTCGTTACTCACCTTCAATTCTGTGACTTCTTTTTCTTGTTCATCACTACGTGTGCAAACTTTTCCCAGTCTATTCTGTAGGACTTTGATCTCTCTCTCTTGCTCTATGGTCCGTTCCTGCAGCTGCCTAATTACTTCCCATACCTTTTTTAACTCCAGGACATTCCTCTCCGCCGTTTTCTCTACACCTGCTATTCTTGTTTGGTTCAGCTTATCACTTCCGTTATTTACATCATCATCATCGAAGCCCTCAGATTCCCCTTCGCCAGTTGTAAACAATCTTCCGTCTCTCTCCGCCATGATTCAACCATATGGAGACTTCTTTTTCACTATACTGTATCTTGTATTTTAAGGCCGAAGCCTTTTTTTTTTTTTTTTTTTTACTATTATCCGATGGGACCACCACTCACGCTCTCAACCACATAATCACAATAGGTTGGTCTCCTTTTCGCCACTTCAGCCATTATTTCCCCTCGATCCAGGAGCTGCTCCGTCTCTCTCAGCGACCCGTGTGTGGGGAGTACACCAGCTGCAACAAGGGGGAGGAGATAACTGGTGGAGGAGGAACAGCGGGGACTATTGCTGCGAATATAGTAGATGTGGCACCAAGATCGAGTTGCCATAGATGTGGTATTGCGTGTTTGCATGCATTAGAAATCCAAGAGTGGCTATGAAGCAACCTCAGTGATTGGTGGTCAGTGATGGCTGCCACGGTATATAATGAAATGCTGTTTTCCTCATATCCTACACGGCCTTTATTATTGTGTATATTCGGTGATATCAAATATAAACCAAAAATCGAAATAAAAACAGTAAACATTACTGATAATTATGAATAATACTGTATTTTAAAGGGCTAAGAGGAAAACAATATATTCTCAAAATGATAATGATTTGGCACCTCTTGAGACGTGAGGTGCACACAACAGCCTGGGTCATTATAAGACTTCAATTATTTAAATTTACACAAGGCACAAACAGTAAATCACTAACGTGAGACTAATTCATAACGCAGTAATCCCACGACGCTCGAGTGAAGTTTCAGTCCGTTCGGCGCCATTTACCATCTATACGTGACAGGCGTGTTATCATCCAATATACAATGTTTGTTCTTCGTTTCAAACAGGTCATGCAAAAGACTGATCTTAACTGAGCCATGGCTGTTGTGGATGTAACGAGTGAGTTTCATTCTGTAACAAACAAATCATCTATACACTCCAGAACATTCTGCTTACTATGCATTAAGAAACACACACACACACACCCTAGTCTGCCTTAATTAAAGATACAATATGTACTCCAACGTTGTATTTGAGGTTTCACCCCAGTTTTTTTCTTACTGTACTTCTTGCTTCTCTTCCAACCAAACTCATAATAAAAAAGAAAAGAAAAAAGGAGTGGGTATCTTCGGTGTGCCTGGAGAGCTATGGTTATGTTTGGCATATAAATTTTACTGAGGAACAGACTAACAGCCGTATTATAAAAACTACAAAGGTGAAGATAAAAGTAAGCTACATTACCTCAGTCATCTGTTAAGCCAACGATGAGGGTTGAATCTATTTGCCTGTCTGCCTCACAACTGAATGCGTCCTGTAAATGTGGGAGTGCAGACTCAACATGCCTTAAATTCACAACTGTTAGACCCGTACTGTAAGTGGCATAAGAAGCTTCGTGGCATATGCTGCTTAGCTATTTACTCCCTACTTAATACTTCATTCCCTTTTCATGCTATTAATGCAAACCAAGTCGATATTAAAGACATTCACAGCATACAAACCAGTATCAGAGTGGAATATACAAAGATTCACTATGGAAGAAGTTAAACAAAATCTTCAAAGCCACTTTTTTGTCAATGGCCACACCAGATACTTGCAGTTGCGGCCGGAGTTCTGCATCCCTGTAACCTATAGAAGTTCTCGTCAGCGCCCACCACCGTGATACATAGTTCCCGCCCGCGTCAGCAAGAGCCTGGCGTGAACACGGTTTTATTTGCCACCGAAAAACCTTCAGAAATCTGAAGAGTTAAAAGCTATACTGATTTAACCCTTCAACCTCGAGGAACGACTAATGCCATAGCCTACAATCGAACGACTTTACGGCACAATCGGCATCAAAGGTCCTGTCGCATTTCCTGCCAGTCTCATATGTACTCTGAAAATGCACAAAGGAACACTACTGGCCTAGGACTGCATAAGTTCTATCTATTCATCTATAGCCCGACGCCCTAATCCAAGTCGCTCTGTCACCCACCATTTGCCTACCCTCCCCCCAGCTCACTCCCCCCTCCCTCATATACCTCTCAACTCCATCCCTCCACCTCATCCTCGGTTTTCCCCTCCCTCTCCCTCCCTCCACCCCACCGGCATACACCCTCTTTGTCAGTCTTTCATTCTCCATTCTCTCCACATGTCCAAACCACCTCAGTGTACCGTACTTCTCCTAATCTCAACCACATCCACATCCACCCCACAACGTTCCTTCACTTCTTCATTTGTCAACCTGTCCCTCCATGTCACTCCACATGCTCCTCTCAAGTAACTGATTTCCACTGCTCTCACTCTTGACTTGTTACCCTCTAGCAAGGTCCATGCCTCGCTTCCAAACGTCAGGGTAGGGATCACAAATACTATCATGCAGTGACTTCTTGACTTCCATACTCACCTCCCTATTTCTCATCACCGCTTTCAGTGAACCAACAACCTTCCTTCCCTGCTGTACCCTTTCAAGTATTTCATTCCCAAAACTTCCATCCTTACTCATCACACTACTCAAGTACAGTACTTGAATGCACTCACATTCTCCATATCCTCACCATCCAACCTCACTGTGCATTCTGTAACTTCATTCCTTTCAAACACCGTAACTTTACTCTTGTTTAAACTGACTTTCAGATTTCTCCTCTTACACACTGTCCCAAATTCATTCACCAAACCTTGCAACTCCCATTTATCTTCACTCAACAATACTGTATCATCAGCAAACAACAACACCGGAATCTTCCACATCTCACCCTCATTCATTAGAGCCACTCCCACATCCACTGACCTACCTTGCACCTCCTTTACAACCCCATCTATGTATAAGCTAAACATCCATGGAGACATCACACAACCCTGTTTCAGTCCCACATTCTGATCAAAGAACTCACTCAGCTCACCATCAACTTGCACAGTAACCCTAGCTCCTTCGTGCATACTCTTCACAGCACTCAGCAATTCCCCCTGCACTCCATATATTCTTAATACCTTCCACATACCTTGCCTATCTATTCTGTCACAAGCTTTCTCCAAGTCCATGAAGGCAGCATACACTTTCTTTCTCTTCTCTAGATACAGTACATCCTTCAACTCTGCGAACTTTAACTTTGCGAATCACCAATTTTGCGAGGTAGTTCCAAGTCATTTATTTTTTAACATTTATGAACTTTGCGAGCGATCACACACTTTGCGAGGTCGAGTGGTGGTAAAGTCGTCTTCCCGCACTACTTTGCCACGCGGAGTAGTGACGTCGTGGTTCGCTGGGCGTACTGTGCCTCCTAGTTCGGTGTTCTGCCGCCCCGCTACGTTTGTTTACACCACAGTAGTCGCACCCAAGCCTTGCCCCGCCACCAGTCCCGTACACCACGCCAGTCTTCACATCAGTGTAAATATGCATTTTTTTTCTTGTTTATGTTCCTTACCTATGATGTTTTCATAATAATATTACTGTACAATACATCAGTCCATGTTTGTTTCATTTATCATCATAAATTTAAGAGGTAGAGTCGAGAGAAAGAGTGGGAAAAAGTGCTTACCTTGGGGTGATGTCGACCAATTTACCTTTATTACATATATTTAATTATTTAAACTTTGCGAATTTCGATTTTGCGAGGTTTTTTGTCGACCATATTCTCGCAAAATTGGAGGAAGCACTGTACTTCTCCACTAAACATCTTAGAACAAATATCTGATCTTCACACCCTTCTTCTTCTCCAACTAACTCCTCCGTTATATGCCTAACCCTGTCAATAAGTATTCTACCATATATTTTTCCAGTCACACTAAGAAGGTAAATACCCCTATGGTTACCACATACTTCTCTCCCCCCTTTTCCTTTATATAACGGAACAATTATACCTGATTTCCAGTCCTCTGGAAACCTTCCCTCTTCCCAAGCCAATTTACACAACTTCCATATCCATTCCACAACAATCTCACCCCCATACTTCAGCATTTCACCACACACTCCATCAATTCCTGGGGCCTTTCCCATCTTGATCTTCACTGCTTCCACTACTTACGCCCTACTGATCTCTTCCTCCCTCCTCTCACCTCTTCTTCTCCCAGCCATTCCCCAGCCACTTATACTCGCACTGTTCTCACTCTCTACATTCAACAAATCCTCAAAGTGCTCCTTCCATCTCCTCAATTTCTCTCTCTTCTCCACCTGCAATCTATTACTACCATCTTTCACTCCCCTACTATTTCCCTTTTCACACTGTCTTACTTTCTTTACCTCCTTCCAAAACAATTTCTTACTCTTCTTCCACTTTACACTCAGATTCCTCAACTCCTCATCTGTACTTAAGATTTAAGCACTGTGTGTGAGAAACGCAGGGAAAGAAGGTAGCAAAGGGAGCGGAAAAAAAGTGTATGCCGAGAACTGGGAAAAAAGGGAGAGAAATAGGCCGAAAAGAGAGGGCAGAGGTAGAGGGAGAAGAGGTGGGAAAAAAGGAAAAAGAAGATAAAAAGATGGAAAAGTGGTAGAGGAGAATAAAAGCGACAGAGGAAAGTCAGAAATGAAGCACTGGGAGGAGAAAAGATGTTGGAAGGAGAAACGGTGTTGGGAGGAGAAACGGTGTTGGGAGGAGAAAAGGTGTTGGGAAGAGAAAAGGAGTTGGGAGGAGAAGAGATGTTTGGGAGGGAGAAAAGGTGTTGGGAGAAGAAAAGATGTTGGGAGTGAGAAAAGGTGTTGGGAGGAGAAGAGGTGCTGGGAGGATAAAAGGTGCTGGGAGGAGTAGAGGTGTTGGGTACATGGTACTTAAAGGGCAAGTAATGAAAAAGAGGACTTATGTACCTAGGAGGAAAATATGGTAGCTGGAAAACCAAGCAGTAAGGGATGCCTTCTATAGCGAGATGAGGGGAGTGGTGGCTGAACAGGGAGCCGTAGACAGAGGCGTTAATGAACAGTACAGAGCCCTCAAGAACAACCTCTTGAGAGATACTGATGGAATATGCGGTTGGACAAAAGGCCCACCAAGACATAAAGTAACTTGGTCGTGGGATGAGGGTGTAGAAGCTGCAGTTAAGGAGAAACGAAGGCTTTTCCGGGAATGGAAGAAGGGTGATAACAAGGAGGAATACTTGGCTGTCAAGTGTAGGGCTAGAAGATATGTATACAGGGCGAAGTTTGAATTACAAAGACTTTTACTTGATAACCTCAATCATGCGGAAAGGAAAAATATGATATTTAAGGTGGCAAATCGGGTGAAATGGGATAATCGAGATATTGTAGGTGAGCAGTGTGTGAAGAATGATGAAGGGTACTGGTGAACAGTGGGGATATTAAAGATGCATTGAGAGAGCATTAAAGCCGGTTGTTGAATGAGGAGTTTGACTGGGACAGGGAAGGTTTGAAGCCAGCAGATCCAGTGTTTGGCCCTTGGCCTTTGATTGACGCTGCTACTTAGTGAGGCAATAGGCAGGATGCAGGTGGGTAAGGTAGCAGGTGTGTCTGGGTTGACTGCCAAAATGTTGAAGGCCTCAGGAGATTTGGGGTGAGGTTAGTCACTGACCTGATAAATACTGTGAAGTCCCAGTCCCCACACTGCCACAGGCTCCATCAGCAGTAGTTCAGTACAAAAAGGACGTTGCCCTGTGAGCTGTTCTTCCTATGGTCAGCTGAGGCGAAAACAAACACTGGCTTCCTAAAGTTCAGTCTTTATTTTCCAAATAATTCCATTCAATACTTTCCAACTTCACTATTCTCACAAGCACTGGACGTACACAAACTTTACTAACTGCAATTGCACTTAATACTCTACAACGCTGTTATTACACTTAACACTTGACAACACTTTGCAGTTCTTACTCTTAATGCTTGACAACACTTCACTGTTTTCACAAGTACCGAAAATATACAAACTTCTACAACACTTCTGTTTGCCAACAACACTACTGCTTTCACAAGTACCGAAAACATACAAACTTCACTGACACTGCACCGACACCCAACTAAACTTCACTCAATCTGACCGAGGCCCAACTAAAACTTCTATAGTCTCATCCCCATCCTTATATAAACTTGCATTATTCAAGAAACTTACAGCACGAACTTGACGGTGCAACTGTTAACAGTTACCAACTAAGAGACAACCAAAATATGCTAGTCTTCTTACATTACATAACACTAAATCATTATCCAAACTTAAATTAAATTACATAATTTAACGAACAATCACGTAAATAAAACATTATAAAGAAATAGAGCATAAAAGTTAATGCATAACTCACTAAATAACTACACTCAAACAGCAGGAAAACTGGCAACTCTGACTCGGAACTAGCCTACCAGAAAACACCGAGAAATTCGAGATGGTTCTCGTGCACCTAACTGGCAAATCTCGGTTCGTAACAATGTGAATCTGATTATATATGAGTGTGTTGTCCCAGATGATTGGCTGAAGAGTGTAATTGTAAATGTGCACAAAGGGAAGGGTGATCTGGAAAGATGAAACTATAGAGGTATAAAGCTTTTAGATCAGATAATGAAGGTGAAATACAGGAGTTAGGGGTTGAGGCCGCAGACATGCGACGGCCAATGCAGACGATACCAAAACCCCAAAACCCCCCAGTACCACCAGGGGTCCGCCGCTGACACTGAGCGGCTGGGAACAGGAACGGCGCACCTGTGTAAGGGCGCCATTTTTAAGTTCCCTATAAATATTGAAAAAAATAACTAAATACCACCGCTGTCACCAGTGTAAGGGACGAATTTTTTAGACTATATAAATCATGAAAATTAACGGAATCCCGCCGCTTTAACACCAGTGTAATTTCGGAATTCTTAAGCTCCCCAATGAACAATGAAAATTAATAAATTACCATCACAAAGAAGTAGAAAAGCAATAGTAGGCTGCCACCACCCAGCGTATGCCGGGAAAGAATATTTAGATCCGTTACGGTAAGAGATAGGACACTGAGGCCTTGCGACTGTGTGATTAAGGTAGCGTGAGCCTTTATCATTCTTTTT
>JAGKTI010022131.1:0-15406 GCA_018397915.1 Birgus latro | reverse complement strand
AGAGAGAGAGAGAGAGAGAGAGAGAGAGAGAGAGAGACTTATTTGTTTCGTTCTTAACATTTGGATAGGGTAAGTGTCTGCTGTCTGCTACAAACATTAACCACTACAGCTACCATCATTCACACCACCACCATTTACTTTAATTACCACACTTTTCACCACCACAGCCACCAAAATTCTCTTCACCACCACATTTATCACCACTGTCATCATTATCACCATTCTGGCTACTGTCACAAATACCAAATTTTTTTCCAGCACAACTATCAAAATTCGTTTCGGTAAAACAACTATCAATATTGTCACTACAACTACAACTAGTACCATTCTCACTACTACCACAGTTACAATCATTGCCACCACTACCTCCATCCCAGCAAAGACCATAACTATCATAATTTTTACCATCTCAAGGTTTTCACAACCATCACAACTACCACCAATGCTACCACTGTACTACCACAGCTACCAAAATTCTCAAAATATACACAGCTACCATCATTTTCACTACCACCATCAACATAACCACAATTACCAAGTCCATTTACACTGCTATGATACCCGCCACAAACTTCACTGATGAAACATGAACCAGCTAGCGCTACCAACAATACTACCATCACCACAGTTACCAACAGCACCACAACTACTACAATTGCCAGCATTACCAGGTTTACCACAGTTACCAACATTACCACAGTTACCAACATTATCAAGTTTACCACAGCTGCCAACATTAGATAGTAGATGGCGTCGCTCATCATCCACTCACTCGACGTAGTGCTGCTCTCGGGTGGCTGCCCTTTCCTCTCTTACTTCCTTCTTTCCTTCCTTTTTATTCTGTCTGTTTTTCTTTCATTCTTTTTTCTTCCTTCTGTCTATGGGTGACTCTACACTGAATGACAGGCCAATTGGTTTCCTGTACACCAGGAAACCATTTATTGCGCTGGTTGGTAACCATATAACCAATTTATGGCGCCTGATGGTTTAGTGGGTAGTTAGGGCACTCCAAAAATTGAGCCTGTGTAGGTTTATATTCAAGGGATGGCTAGGGTTTATTGCTCACGTAATGCCACTCAGGAATGAGTGTGACTCTCCTCTTAAATGTCAGGACCAACTTGCCTAGCCGCGGACTCCTACGCTCCTCATGGGGCAAAACAGGATTAGATGATGTATGTATGTATGTACCAACATTACCACCATTACCAGAGATACCATTACCACCATTACTATAGTTACCAATATTACCACCACTGGTGGTACATACAGCAAGGCAACGAAGGCGCGAGGACGAGGAGAGGAGGTGAGAGTGAAGGGTTGAAACAGCTTCAGATGGGAGTGGGAGGCGGTGTGGGTGTGCGGGGTGGTGCTGGGGTGGCGGTGTGCAGCAGTCCAGCACCCTGCGTTTCTGACCCTCGTACTGGGGCCATCACCAAGGGTATGAGCCTCATCCTTCCATCTCAACGTTTGAAAACGCCTGATAGGAATGTAGGTAATGAGAATCCATGGACGACTGTGCAAAGGAAGGGTGACAGGTGGAGGGGGACAAATAGAATTTCTGGAGTTAGAGGATCAAGGAAGTGTGATGGCACAACCTTTAAAGCAGCAAAGAGGTTTGTTGATGTATATATTGGAAGAGTGGATTTAGAGGTAAAGGCTGAAGATATTCAAGAGCATATCAAAAGTGTTTGTGGTGTTGAAAGCTAAGTGAGTGAAATAAATATTAGGTCTGATGAGCACTGAGCGTACAAAGTTAATGTTAATATACTGGATAGAGATAAGTTATTTGATTCTGAGTTATGGCAGGAGAATATTATTGTTGATAAATTCTATAATAGATCTAAAAGTATTATGAGGAACACTGATGCTCTTTAGTTTCTTATTAGTGTAGCTAGTTTATTTTTTATTTGTAATTCCCCTTTTCTTTTTTAATCTTTTTAGTGTATTTTTATTTTTTATTTTCAAATCCTCTTTTATTTTTTAATATATACCTACTTTTTTATTCATTGATATTTTCCAGTCTTTTTTATTGTATTTCTTTATACTGTGACTTTACAGATATACAGTATATTTGCTCTGCTGAGCTTAATAAGAATACTTATTTTTTTTTTTTAAATACTCATCCTGCAGCTACAGTATGTTGAGGATCTGTTCATTTAATTGTTGTTCTCTAAAAAAAGAATATTAATTTAGTAAGAGAACTAACAACTTCTGGTTATGATTTTGTTTTTTTACAGGAAACTTTTATTACTGAGGAAAAATTAGGTATTCTTGGCTATATTGATGAAAACTATGATGCTGTAGGTGTGGGTGCTACTTTATCTGAAAAGTCACTAACATCAATGGCTGGAAGACCAGAGGGAGGTTTGGCAATTCTGTGGAAACAAAAACAGTCACTTTAAAGTCAATAAGATTGTCTTAGAGAATAGAGCAATACTAATTAATATCAAAATTCATGGAAGGGATGTTGTTCTGGTCAATGTTTATTTGAACAGTGATCTGTGGGAGCCTTCCACATTAAATAAATACTTAGAATCTCTGTCCATGCTACAGGATTTTATAAATACTTTTTATTATGGTGCTTTTTATATAATAGGGGATTTTAATGCAGATCCTCTGTCTGGGAGAGCTTGGGATAACCTGTCTAATTTTATGCATAAGAATTCCCTGGTTTGCTTTGATGTGGATCAACTTAACCTTGATACATTTACATTTATTGGATATGGCAACTCTTCTAGTAGGTGGTTATATCATATCATAGGTGAAAACCATAAAGACATTGATGTTTGTCATATTAAAGTTTTAAATCAGATAAATGGGTCAGATCACTTACCCCTTCATTTCTGTTTAAATTTTAAAGGTGCCTTGTTTCCCTCAGTAGAAGGTAAGTTTAATATAGAAGAAAATTCTGAACCCTTTGTAAATTGGAATAAGTTAAACAATAATGACCTGATGTATATTAGTGAAAATGTAAATAGAATCCTTAAGGAGATATGTGGCCTTCCTATAATTAATTGTATGAAGATGGGTTGCCGCAATCCTGAACATTTGAAGGAAATTGATAATTTTTACTCTGCAATTGTTCAGAGTGTCAATGAAAGCTACTTTGAAATATAAAACAAAATCTATGAAACTGAATAAATATAAGGATATCCCAGGTTGGAACAGGAGAGTGAAACTGTTACATGACATAGCTAGGAAGAAGTACTTGTACTGGGTGGAAAATGGCAAGATGAGGGACACACCAGATCATGATGCCATGCTGACTGCTAGAAAAGACTTTACAAAAGCCTTAAATGAATGTAGAAAAAATGAGCAAAGAGAAATTGGTGATTCAATAACCAGAAATTTTCTGTAAAAAATAAAACACAATTCTGGAAAGAAATTAAGAGACAAAGAAGAAGTACTAAGCGTGCTGGTGTGATTGATGGGAACACTAATATCTCTGAAATAAAAGAATTTTTGTGCAAAAATTTTTACTGGGTCAAGCAACACTGAATGCAAATGAGGAAACAGAATTTATTGAGAAGTTAAAAACAGCTTGGCTCATAAGGAAAAATTTTGTTTACAAACTTCTAGTATTTCATTAAAGAAGATAATTGAAAAACTGAATTTTGGCTTGGGTCATGATGGTATTCACTCATTTTTTTTTTTTAAACTGCCTCAGATTCATTTTTGCAATTCCTAGCTCATTTCTACAATTTATGTTATAGTCACTGTTATTTGCCTGAAGAATTATTAAAGGGCAATATTACACCCAATCCAAAGGATAACAAAAATGTTACCGAATCCTCTAACTACAGGCCAGTAATGCAGTCCTCATGTCTACTAAAAATATTTGAATCCCATATTTTGGATATACTGAAGGAAAAGCTCAGTATTGACTGCAGACAGTTTGGCTTTCAAAGTGGTTGCTCTACTACAGATGCATGTTTTTTATTAAAAGAAGTTATGTATAAATATGCTAAGATGAAACAAGCAGGTTTTGCCACATTTGTGGACCTGAGTAAAGCTTTTGATAGAATTAATCATTTTGTATTAGGGAACAAGCTGTTATATTCAGGTCTTCCTCCTGATATAGTTCTTATTATTTTACATTATTTGAGAAACCAGAAAGCAAATATTAAATGGCAGAACTACATGAGCTTATACTATTATATTGAGAATGGTGTTAGGCAGGGTGGTGTTCTTTCTCCACTCCTTTTTAGTTTTTATACTAATGATATTATTAAAGAGATTGGGGATATGGAAACTGGCTGCAGTTATGGCTTTTGTAAAGTAAATATTATAGCATATTCTGATGACCTGGTTCTGTTGGCTGCCTCACAAAAAGATATGGATGCTCTATATAGTATGCTCTGTACAAAAATTGCTGAGCATAATCTGCTTATTAATCAAGATAAGTCAAAATGCATGATTTTTAGTAAGATGAATAAGTTTAATGTTAACAGTATTAGTCTTAATGGTGACAGAGTGGAAGTTGTTAAATGTTTTAAAAATCTTGGACATTTTATTTCATTTGATTTTAATTACAGTAAAGATGTTGAGTTAAGACTCAACAATTTTTATGTTACTTTCAATTCAGTTTTTAGAGATTTTAAAATTTTAAATAAGGATGCTTTGCTTTTTTTATTTAAGTCCTATTGCTGTCCAGACTATGGATTATGCTTGTGGAATAGCAGGGCAACTTTTAGATCTTCTATCTTTAGGGCTTTTAATATTGCATATAGTAATGCTGTAAAGAAAATATGTGGGGTGCCTTTTTTTGCCAGCAGTCATTTAACTGCTTTAAACTGTAACCAGTTTTTACTGAAGCACTTAACTGCTCTAACTCAGGCTAGGTTGATGAGTTCCACCAATCCAATACTCAGGTTGAATATTCCATACTTTAAGGAGGGATTGTTTAAGCAACATGTTCGTACTATATTAAAAAATGACTATTCAGTAGATATAAATAGTGAGGACCTGGATGTGATAGCCTCCCGCTTGACTTGGGTCCAGAGACATGAGGAGAGACGTGGGCCATGTGGTTATTATGGAAATTAAGGCATTATACTCCTTAGCTAGTGTTAAATGGAATCCTGAATTTCCTCATATTTTTAAAGTCATATACTGTACTGTATATTGTAATTTTTAACTGATATTTTTAAAGACTTTTAATAGCCTAATTGCTCTTTAGATTTTTTTTTCTTTTTATACTGTACCTTTTTTATTTTCTATGGATGCTAGCTTTTGTATTGTATTTGGACCTTTTTATTTCTTATGGCTGCTGGCTTTTATGTTTTTATCTGGACCATCTTTTTAAATTTTCTTATGGTTGCTAGCTTTTATATTTTATTTGGACCTCTTTATTCTTTATGGCTGCTAGCTTTCATATTTTTTTTGGACCTTTATATTTCTTTTATGGGTGCTAGCGTTTATATTTGGACATTTTTATCGTTTATGGCTGCTAGCTTTTATATTTTTATGGCTGCTATTATTAGACCTCTTTATTTTTTTATGGCTGCTAGCTTTAATATTTTATTTGGACTTTTTATTTTCCATTGATGCAGTCTTTTGTACTTTACTTGGACCTTATTATTTTTTAATGATGCTGGCTTTTATATTTTATATTTTATTTGGACCTTTTGTATTGTTTGTTGATGATAGCTTTTATATTTTACCTAGGACTTTTTAACTGTAGTGGTGATAGCTTTTATTTCTTACATTGGAGAGTTTATTTTTTAATTTGGACATTTAGAAAAGGGAAAATTATGGATGCTTCTTTTTTTTTTTTTTAAATAGGATACTAATGTGTATGTGCACTACGATGCAGTCAGGTCTTCTATTATGATTTTTGCTTTTTTATATAACTATACAGTACACCACCTATGATGTAATGTGCTGCTGCTGTTGTTGCTGCCTTTATGATGAAATATATTACTGTTTTTTCTATGTATCAAGAGATACGAAATAAAGCCGATTGATTGATTGATTGAGTGACTACCACAGTTACCAACATTACCATTTTGACCACAGTTACCAAAATTACCACCTTCACCACAATTAACAGGATTACCACCACTACTACAATTACAACCATTAACACCACTACTACAATTACCAACATTACCAAGTTTACCACAGTTACCAACATTATCACAATTGCCACAATTACCATTACCACCACTACTACAAAACCAGTATTACCACAACTGCCAATTATCAACATTACCATGTTTTCCACAGTTGCCAACATTACATCATTACCACACTTACCACCATTGCCATCTCTACTACATTTACCAAAATTGCTACATTAACAGGGCGACATGGAGGCGATTTGTTTGAGGCCACAATTTTGGGATTAAGGCATCTGTCTACAGATAGATAGATAGATCACCTTACGACAGTTACCAACATTACCACCATCACCACGATTACCAACACAACCATCAGTACCACAATTACCAACATTACCTCGTTTACCACAGATACCAGAATTACCACCACAACCACAATTAAAACATTACCACCACAGTCACCATCACCAACATTAAAACCACTACCACAATTACCAACATTACCACCACTATCATAATCATCAACATTACCATCACTACCGCAATTACCAACACTGCCAGCACTATCACAGTTATCAGAATTACCAACACTACCACATTTACCAACATTACCACCAGTTCTGCAGTTTCCCGCATTATCACCGCACTACTTTTTCCAACACTGTCATCACTACCACAGTTACCAGCATTACCACCAATATTACAGTTACTGACATTACCACCATTACAGCAATTACCAACATGACCATCGCTACTACAATTACCAGCATTACCATCATTACTACAGGAACTTTACCGCCATTACTACAATTACTAGTACTGCCATCAATGCAACAGTTACCAACATTGTCCCGTTACAAATATTACCACCACTACAACAGTTACCGATATTACCACAACTACCACAGTTACCAATATTACCGCCACTGGCAACATTACCACCACTAGCACAAACACCACTGTTATCACCACGACCATAATTACCAACAATACCACCACTGCCACAGTTACTAACATTAGCACCAGCATCACAGTTACCAACATTATCAGCACTGCCAAAATTACCTGCACTGTCACCACTACCACATTCACCAGCATTACCACTACGACCAGTCACTAGTATTGCCACCACTGCCACAACTACCACCATTATCAGCACTACCGAAATTACCAATATTACCAGTACTACCACAATTACCAGCATCTCCACCTGCACCACAATTATATTACTACCAACACTATAGCTACCAACAATGCCACCACTACCACAATTACCAGCATTGCCAACAGTGCTTCAGTTACCAACATAATCCCCAATTACAAATATTACTTTTTACTACCAAAATTACCCATATTACCACAACTACCACAATTACCAACAGTAGCACCATTTGTCTATGTCTCTGCCCTGCAGAGTCCCGGACCACCAAAAAGGTAGTTGGTGAGTGGTTACCACCGTCCAGGCAGGTACTACCATGGGAGAGACGTAGGGCCAAAGCCCGGTACAACACTCCCTCACGGGGAACGTTGCCATATTTACCAATCAGCCAATATCAGAAATGAGGATGCTAATTATGTACATCTATATACAGCTCATCCTCTGGAAGGCTATGCCTCCTCCATTTTCCCTGCACCTCGCCATATATAAGGGCCCTTTGCCGACCCTGGAGAGGCTCAGTCTGCTACAGGTCAGTGCCTGCTTACCTGTGCTCGACGGATCCATTCTGTCAGACGGACCAGGGAAAAGTAACAAAAACAATAACTACCACCTGCTACCACTAGTATAGCCATAAACATTACCACTGACATAACTGGTATATTCATGTCAACTAGTTGGTTCATTTGGTATATTAGTGCTGGACGCATTCATGCAGTGGCACCTATAGCCAAATATCTCCACTGACCAGTTATATAAACTTCCACTAACATGGTTTTAGGCCGCTACACTCCACAAACACACTTCTTACAGACCTTTCACAAAGAGTTTTTGATAGCATCAACTCAGCCACGCCACCACACAGAACACCTAATCACACTAGACATTAGCAAAGCTTTTGATGCCATCCCCGCCACAACCTCACAAAGAAAATTCAACACAAACATGCACAATAACACAAAATGATGACTGGCAAACTATTTAGCAGACAGATACGCACATGTAACATTTGCCGGTCAGCCAATGAACATCAGAAACTTCACAAACGGCGTTCCCCAAGGGTCTGTTTTGTCCCCTACACTCTTTAACTTATACATGCATAACATTCTCACACCCCACATACCACAGATACCCATAGTTTCCTTTGCAGACGACTTAACATTTACATGTACACATCATAATGCAAACACAGCCACACACATCCTCCAACCTTACCTCAACACACGACTACAGGAATGGTTCTCACAACAGCCCCAGCCAAATCTACAGTGACCCCTCTCACAAACTGGACAGCAGAACATAGTCACATTCCACACCTCACCATAAACAAAACACACACACACACACACACACACACACACACACACACACACACAAAATCGGTGTAACATACAATACATCAATGTCATTTACACAACACATCACAAACATTAAAAACAAATTAACACCAAGACAACGCTCTAAGGTCACTTGCTCAAACAACATTTGGACACAACAAAGAAACCACCACCATAGTATAGAAACAATATATACGTACAATGATGACTTATGCAAGCCTGTTTGGGCTTCTAACCTCATTAAAACACACTACAACGCTCTACAGATCACACAGAACAAGGTCCCCCAAATAATCACAGGCTGCACAGCCACTACACTAACAGACCACCTACGCCAAGAAACCAAAGTCCTCAAAGTCAAGGATCATCTAGACATGAGAGGCACACAAATTCTTCCTGCAGCCTCTACAAACCCACACCATCCACTACACTACATGATAGCACATCCACACACACCAAGGAACATCAAAACATCACCCCTCGCCCCCCTCAAACCAGCTTAGAGAAGCATATCCATACTCAGATCACTCGCCCCTCCATTCAGTCACTCAAAGACAACACACAGTTGCATGCACGGCCTCCTGACATCCACCCTTTTGAATCCTACTTCCCTCGTAAGGACAGGGTCCGCCTGGCCAGAGAAATGTGGGAATCATCCAGCCCTCTTGAGTTATCAGAGGAAGCTGGATGACTCTGTCGCTGACGCCTGTCCAGGATGCAACACAGCACCCCAAACACTGAAGCACTTTATGGAAGACTGCATTGCACACAACTGCCAGCGCCAACAACACAATATACACTCCTCGAGAGCTCTGTAGGAAAGCCCGGTCTCGACCGTGGCCTTCCTTAGGGACTCGGGGTTATTCTGCCAGACTGCCTTGGGAGCAACTACTACTACTACTACTGCTTCCACTTCATAATCATCGCCAGTATCGTAAACACAACCACCAATACTGACACTGCTCCAAAGACTAATTCCACTACCAACACCCTAGCTACCACTACCATTGCCACCATCATAACCACCACTGCTACTACCACCACTCCAAAAACCACTATCACAGCACATCTCTACCACTTCCCACCACAACTCAGATACCGGAAATTTTGCAAGAGTGTTGAAGGAAGGCGAACTCAGCCAACACCTCTCTCTCTCTCTCTCTCTCTCTCTCTCTCTCTCTCTCTCTCTCTCCATTTTTCTAATTTTCTCCTCACGGCTTTGTCGTTCCATCCCTTTCCTCTCAACCCTTTCCTCACTCTCCTTTTTCTCCTCCTCTTCCTTCTTCTGTGTTTTCTTCTATCTTTTTCTCTCCCCCTCCTTTCTCCTACTCAGTTTCCTTCTCTTCTCCCTCCTCTCCATATCCTCCTCTTGCATTTTCTCACTTTCTTCTTCCTCCCTCCTTCCCTCCTCTTCTTCCGTTCTGTGTCTCATCTTCTTCCTCCTTTCCTCCCAACTTGTGAGGGCATTCAGGAATTTGAAGGTAGTTGTGTAGTGATGGTGTGGGAGAGAGAGAGAGATAAGAGAGGGAGAGGGGGTAAGGAAAGCAGAGAGTGATACGATGGTGATAGATAATGAGAGTAGCAAGACAAGAAACCCAGGACAGGAATGATGGGAAGACTGAATACAAACGGGAAGAAGGAGGCTGAAGAAAAGCACACACACACACCTGTGCTGGGGTAGACAATCCCTTTCCCCATGTGATCTCTATTTCCTTACCGAACATTCCTTCCCTCTCCCTAATGATTTCCCACTTCACCTGTCCCTTGGTTCTCTCCGTCCCTGTGCCGTGATCTGTAATTCCTTTCCCCTGGATCTCTCCTTCCTTACCCTACCTGCCCCCCCACCCTCCCTAGCCAATACCTCAACCCCCTCACACTCCAACTGCCTTCTGCTATATATATACAGGAAATGTGTGTATATTCAGGAATTGTATTCTGAGGAAGCCAAGAGGCGAAACGACAATACACACTAAGTCCCACATCGGTGTTTCTTTTTCCATTCTAGTCATCTGTTTCTATTTACTCATTTCTAGTTACTGGCAGACCGTTTCACTACCTGTACTCCCATCACTTAGTTGACGAATATTATCATCTCCCAAAAGATCATTTTATTCAGTTTACCATAGATTTTGGGACAGGAAAGGTTGGATATATCCTTCTTTCACACTTTTACTAGAGGAGGCGTCCCTTGAGATGTATAAAAGATTAAAAATAATTTGTTTCATAGCACGAAGAAAGGAAAAATCGTCATCGTTGTCGAACTCTATTTGCTGCTGCTGTTGTTGGTGGTCGTGGTGAGGAGTGGAGGGGGAAAGGGTGATGTTGCCCCAGATTCACCTAAAACGTAAACCCGGCAGACTGCAAGCTGAATTTGGCCCTTTCCTGTAGTCCAGCAGCCTCCTTTTGGCGTGAAGGGAGGGAGGTGAGGGAGGTTCGTAAAAACCGAGCAGTGGGGACACCCAGTTATATCGGTGCCACCTCGTGAACGTATCCCTTTCCAGCACGCTCTACAACTGAAGGGGTTAAACAAACTCTCCCTCGTTCAAGAACGTCTTTCATAATGAAGCGTCCAAGACTTTCTCGCACTTTTACTGGGGCGGATTAAGAAGAATAACTAAAGAATGTCCAAACTTAAGGAATATCCAACGCGTTTTCTTCCCTTATCCTTACTGCTTCGCGTCCTACTGGAAAAATGAAGAGGCTTTACGTTTTAAAAAATGTATTACAATTTTCGTCTTGCACAATTTTCCGCCTTATACAGTTATCTTTACCTTCTCACATTTTTTCAGTTTATTCTTCATACATTTTCCTTTCATTTCTAACTTTTCTTTCTTTCTCTCGGTTTATCCTCTTTCAGGTGTTCTCCGCTTTTCACATATTTTCTTTATCCTCACATTTCCTCTCTCACTGCTATCACATTTTCTCTCACATTTTTCCTCTCACGTTTTACCTCTCCCACATCTTTCGTGTATCAAATTTTTCCCCTCATATTTTCTGACATACATATTTCCCCCTCGCACTTGTTACTGTATCACATATTTTCCCTGTAAAATATTTCCCCTCTCACATAGTCTCTCACATTTCCCATAATCACATATTATTTCTCCCTTTTTTTCGCTTATATTTTCCCTTTCATCAGTTTCCTCTTTCACATACCTTCCGCGTTTCACATTTTCCTCTCACACATTATTAATACCCGTAGCGATAAATCTTTCACGTGGCCATAATTTTTTCTTGTCCTAGAATATCCAAAATCTATTAGTCCTTTCTTCCTATTTTTTTTGCTTAATAAATGATAAATAACGGAAAGGTCCGGGTTTCCTCCTCTCAAGCCTTTCATCAGCTCATTAAATACCACAGAGTTTTAACTAATAATCTTTTTACTTAGTGAGGTTTGGTCATTCATCAAGAAAAGGAAATGAAGAAAATAAAAATAGGAAAGCAAGCAGGACTTTATACTAGTGAATCTCTCTCTCTCTCTCTCATTGTTCGGCATGCACACACATCAGAATATACTCGTTTCATATATATAATGAAAAAGTTTAGAAGTTACTGAGCCTAGTGACGCATCTCTGCTGAGCTGTCTAACTATGGCTCTATTCCTTGTGAACATTGAAGACTTCTTTTATTTTTGCAATCTCCAGATGTGTGAAGTCGGTTTAAGAGTGATATAAGAAACTGAAGGGCGTTTGTACACACACACACACACACACACACACACACACACACACACACACACTGACAGAGAGAGAGCCCCATATTCATGAGCACCTCCTTCAGCAATAATCGGGACACGTCCTTCCCCACGGACAAGCTCTGAGGGAGGAAGTAATTAATGTTGTGTACGTGTTAACATAAAGCAACCCGACAGATACATTATGTCCCGCCCCACACACGTCCCACCAGACGACACCCACTCACTCACCTCCACTCTCTTACATTGTGTCTCTTTTGTTTACGCAATTTGTCTATCTTGCTTCTCTTCGTTTTCCACCTTTGCTTCCCGCCGTGGTCTCTGTTGCTTCCCTCTGTCGTCTCTTTTCTTCCCTCTTTTGTTTCTCTTGGTTATTAAGCTCTAATGAAACTCTGGTCTACGAAGGATATACTGACTATAATGCCTCTAGTTGTCTGGTGATAAAAAAAACAAAAAGAATAAAACATAAAATGCGCCACATTATGCAAAGGGTTAGTATGACGGCAAAACTCTCTTAGGCTTTCACATAACAGCACAGCGAAATCACATTCAGTATTATGTTTCATTCTTCGCCACTGTGACACCACTGATGCCTCCACTGCCAAGTCCGCGGAATTTGGCCCTTTCTTGTTTATTATAACGCCACGACCAACGCAATTACCATCACAACTACCGATGTTACCCACCACGTCTGCTCGCATCACGGCCACAGAATCCACTACAGCTGTAACCTCCACCAACACCACCACCACCACCATCATCGTCACCACAAACATTAACACTACCACCAGCACCGGAACCATTACCATTACCACTAGCACCACAACCTTCACCATTACCATCAGCCAAACAATCATTACCACAGCCACCAGCACGATAAATATTACCTTCACACCAAACTCAAGCATGGATAATCCAACAGGTAAACGTCCTCCCATCTAAAATTCTAAAGAATTTACTTCTATTAATATTCCTCAGTAATTAATCATTTCCAAGATACAAGTTAACTAGCGTCGACAAGAAGGTCGGTATGTCAGCCCCTGTTTCTACGAGAATGGACTGTAAAAATTCAACTAATCTGACCAAAAAAAAATCATCAGAAAAACAGTGTTTTTACCTTGAACCAACCTACTGCCACGCTACCTAACGTTAACCTAACCATAATAACTCATTTTGTCTGAAAGAGACACGTGAACAAGGCGGTCTTCAAGGAGGACGGCGTCATAGCAAGTGTAAACAAACCCGAATATTCTAACGGAATTTAAATTGCTCTCCATGTTAGGTTTACAACCGAAAAATTGATTAAAATTATGGGTTGTATAATTTAGGACGGCTGGTTATTCCCGGCTTTTGTTTGGTGTAAGGGTAAACAATACCATCACAACCACTGCTACCACTAACAACATCATTGCTACCACCAGCACCACTATCATCACCACAATGGCAACGACACCAAACGCCACCACCATCACAACTACAGGTATATCCAACACCATTTCCAGAAAAACAGTACCACCTCTTCCACCACAGTTACAATTACACCCAACAACACCGCCCTCACAGTCACAACTACAATCCTGCTTTGTTATACTTCACCTCGAAGAATTTGGTACCATAGTCATAGTCTTCTCTGTAACCAACAGCCTCAAAAGTATCATAAAGTCTGTTGTTGTTTGTTTTCCTTTGCACCTTTGTACTTCTTGCTCTGAACATCACCACCGCCACAGCTCACATATCCAGTCTTCACACCACAATATGAACAACATCAGAACCATAAACAAATACAGTGTGTTCATTTAATACCACATGCGAAAAATTTTCCATTTAAACTTGGAGTGCCATACATTACCTGGGCCATTGATTATATCACACACACACACACACACACACACACACACACACACACACATTTATATGAACCGGTGTAGGGGTAGTAACTTAGATCACATTTTGCAAAAATAACCAATTAACTCTGACAGACCGTAAGCAGAATGAAACTGACTGGGCTCTGGAAGGTCAGAAACATGCACAGTAAAACTGTGCACTAGAAACTGGGCAGGAGACTGCGTGTATCCTTGAGGCTCACAATCAATGCAAATAATGCGTTGGACGCAATGCTAATTTCAGCATGGATGGGACACATCTCAGTAGGCAGGGGGTTTCTTTGGGAGTTGGGGGAATTTTCTCGAGGTTAAATGTTAAATACTTAGTAAGATGTTGCAAATCCACTCAGGGATCTTGATCATCAGGTTTAGAGGGATGGACCAAGTATGCAAAAACAAGACGGGAAATACAGCCATTAGTGTAGATAAATCCACCCGAGCACCTCAAATACAAACAGACGTAAGAAATACTTCCCAGTGTAATACTTACGTGCGAGTAATAATTTACAAATGTTTTGAACCAACAGTAGGAGCTTACGTTGCAAAATGGATGAACTAAATAAAGCCTATAATTAGAACAGAGAAAATAGATTTACCGTTCTTATTAAACCTGTCTTAAAACAGAGACTCACGGATCTTTGGCGGTATATCAGATCCAAGGGTATAATATTTTTCATTCTAACCGCTTGGGAAAAAACGTGGATCGGGTGGCCATTTACGTCAAAGAATCCTAAAACTATTACAATAAAACAAATATCATAGTCAGTTTGGATGAGAAATAATAAAAAGAAGAAATTAGTCTTAGGAGCTATATAGACTTCCAATATTGGGCCGAGAATCTAGCAAATACCTTTGGGAAGAGATTAAGAAAGCAGCACAATCGAACTCAGTAATTGTCGTAGGGGAATTTGACATGCCCAGGATAGATTGGCAAAATCTGAGAAGGGATGCAGAGTCAGAAGAATTTCTAGAAGTGCAGGATAATTTCACTTATAAGTTTATCAGGGAGCACATTAGAGAAAATAATATACTAGGTTTGGTTTATCTAATAGAGAAATCATTATTAATGAAACTGAATTTGGCGGACGACTTGGAAAAAGTGACCATTAAGAAATTAAGTTGAACTTTTGTTGGAATAACCGTTGTATTGAAAACCGACCGTGTCCGTATTCTTCGCTTAGGGGATTTTGGTGGATTAAAACTTATTTCAGTTTCAATAACACGGCCGGAACATTAGTCATTCGGGAAGTTTTCATGCAGCACAACAAATTATT
>JAGKTI010022130.1:0-15408 GCA_018397915.1 Birgus latro | reverse complement strand
TATGCATATGCCTGAAAAAAAAAAAACAATTATTTTTCTGAACATCAAATATGGTTCTTGACACTTCAAAAAGTTCATTTTATTCTTTGTTTCACTGTTTTCTGGTCAGATGTGTAAAACACTCCAAAGAAACGGGTGCAATGTGATTGTTGTACGTATTTACATGCAGAGAAGGAGGTGTTCCGCGTGTGGCAGGTAATTTTGGGGTTCATTTCGAGTTTAGGCCGGTCAGTTGCACAAAACCTGAAATGTGCCTCCTGACTGATCGTGACACTGGACCCTAGTGACTAGCGGCCATGATATAATATCCTGCAACGACACCTATGTGCGTAATGTTGCCTATAACCTCCAGCTGTCCCACCAGTTTCCAATAATTTCCGATGACCAGTTTCAGTCATACAAAATCACAAAGCAGTAGAATTCCATCGGCAAACACAAACTCTTTAACTATACTCTTATTTAATAAACACCAAATATTGTTACTCCATATACTATGGGCGGATTAACCAAACAAATAAAGTCTTATAAATTATCAATAACTTCGAATAGAGCCGTGAGAAAATGGGGGAATTTATCCTATGTTAGTGATAACTGAAATTAAGAAAATATACCAGAAGTAGATCTAGCTGATCATATCTTTAAAGAAAAACCAATGTTCACTACCCTGATACACATCAGGGGCTATATAAGAGTAGTTCACCTTCTTTGCAGGATAAATCGGTCCAATAACATGCCCTTCTTCCTATGTGGTCGTGCTAGCATCACAAAGTTTGCCACCGAAACAATCCCTGTGTCACTAGCCTGATCGTACGATAATGTGGTAGGATTAAAGAGGGTGAGAGTATTAAAGTGGGTGTGAGTGAAGATGAGAAGGATTACCAAGGCATGGCTGAGATTCAGAAATGTTAGTAAGGCAAAGATGAGGTTTGGGTGGGCTAGAAGGTCGAGGATGAAGCAAAGCTGAGTAGTTGTGTGTGTGTGTGTGTGTGTGTGTGTGTGTGTGTGTGTGTGTGTGTTAACAAGAAATCTTATCTTTATTCCATTTTAACCAGACTTGTTGAAAGAGTTGCGGGATACCCAATGATGGTAGTTATTGAGTTTCAGAAAGAATAAGTCAAACGTCAAGGTCACAAGGCTAGGTCAAACGATTACCTAGATAACTCAACTTCCAAACTTCGGGGAAATGCTGAGGGTAAAATACGAATGAAGTGATCCAACTTTGAGAAAAATCAGCCAAAGGCCAAGGTCAAATTTCGACCCGTCTGTATGGGTGTTAACAAAATAACTCACACAGTTCTGATCCGATTTTAACCAACATGGCGGAAGGGTTGACGGCTAGACATGGATGAAACCAATTATTTGTTTATTTTTTTTTTTTTTTTTAGAACAACAGACTAAAGATCAAGGTCACAGACAAGATCAAGTTAACTAGTTTTTACCCGAGTTAGACCAAACTCTGTAGCAGGGGTGAGGATAAGGCGCAAATGAAAGGATTCAATTACGAGACCAATCAGTTAAAGGCAAAGGTCACAGGGAAAGGTCAAAGGACACAGTCACAGGGCAGGATCAACACACACAGTTTTGATCATATTTGAACCATACTTGGTGCATCTTTCCTGTCACAACCTTCTTCATTGATCGTCAGTATGGGTTCCGTCAGGGACGCTCCACTGGCGATCTTCTCACCTACCTTTCAGACTCCTGGTCATCCTCCTTTCGGGACTTTGGTGAAAGCTTTGCCATTGCACTTGACATCTCAAAGGCTTTCGATCGAGTCTGGCATAAATCTTTAATTTCCAAACTGCCCTCCTACGGTTTCTATCCTTCTATCTGTGCCTTCATCTCCAGCTTCCTTTCTGGTCGTTCTATAGCCGCTGTTGTAGACGGCCATCGTTCTTCTCCTAGACCTATCAACAGTGGTGTTCCTCAGGGCTCTGTCCTATCACCAACTCTCTTCCTTTTATTCATCAATGACCTTCTAAGCTGTACATCTAACCCTATCCACTCATATGCCGATGATTCCACCCTTCACCTTTCCATTCGGTTTCCGCAACGTCCATCTTAGCAGTTACTTCAACAAAAAAGGGATGAGGCTATGGCACACCTAATGTCTGACTTGGCTCGTATCTCTGACTGGGGTAAAAATAATCTTGTTATTTTTAATGCACCAAAAACTCAGTTCTTACATTTATCAACCCAACAAAATCTTCCTCAGGATTACCCACTAATGTTTAATAATGTCCAGCTCAGTCCTGCATCATCCTTGAACATGCTTGGGGTTTCATTCTCTCGGGATCTGCCTTGGAAAGAACATATTACATCTCTTGTGAAATCTGCTTCCAAGAGATTAGGGGTGCTAAGCCGTTTCCGATCTTTCTTTACCCCTGCACAGTTGTTGACCTTGTACACGGGTTTTGTTAGCCCGTGTATGGAGTACAACTCTCATGTGTGGGGAGGCTCCCTACATGCAGCTCTTCTCAATAGGGTGGAGTCAAAGGCTTTTCGTCTCATTAACTCTCCTCCTCTTACTGATTCCCTTCAACCTTTGTCTCTTCGCTGCACTGTTGCATCTTTATCTCTCTTCTATTGCTTCTTCAACGGTCACTTCCTCTGAACTGTCTGCTTGCATCCCTCCACCTCTAAGACGGGCACGTAGTACCCGTCTAGCAACAAACTCTCGTCACTTTTCTGTCCAGCTCTCTAATGCAAGAGTTAACCGTTACTCCCAGTCCTTCATTTATGCAACTGCTCAACTCTGGAACTGACTTCCTCTGTTTGTATTCCCTACTTCCTACGATCTCCAGTCTTTCAAACGCAGTGTGTCCAGGCATCTCAAAATGATTGGATCTTGAATTTGGCTCTCTTTTGTACTGTTTTTGCTTTTTCTCGGAAGGAACAGTATGTGGGCCCATGGCCTTTGGTTCCTTCTTCCTTGCATTAAAAACAAAACAAAAAAAGTGTTAAGGATCAGGCAACAACGAAGGGATTCAGTTTTGAGGACAATCGGTCAAAGGATATGGTCACAGGAAAAGTGAAAAGTTCGACCCGTGCGTATGTGTGTGAAAAATATATACTAAAACAGTTTTGGCCTGATTTGGATCAAAGTTGGTTGATGAGTTGAGGATCACCAAAGAGACTGACCTACTGTTTTTTATGCCAATAGGTCAAAAGTCCAGGTCGCATGGCAATGTCAACTAAAACACTTTTTATCCGATGTAGACTAATCTTTGCGAGTGGGTTTAGGTTAACTCAAATATGAAGATATTCTATTTATGAGCAATAAATCAAAGGTTAAGATCACAGGAAAAGGTCAAAGGCCAGGGTCAGTTGGTAAAGTCAACTCAAACAATTTTGAGCTGATATGAATCAACGCTGGTGGAATTGTTAAGGGTTAGGCAAGAATGAGGTAATTCGATTTTAAGAGTAATGTCTAAGGGCAAGGTCACAGGATAAAATCAAATATTCGGCACGAGAGGGTGTTGCATTCTCTCGATGCTACTTCTTGTTCATAAGAGGTTGTAAAAAAGCGTTTGAGAGAGATGTTTTAGCCCAACTTCTCTGTTTCTACAGATGAAGACCAAAACCTACGATCTTTGCCAATATCTGGATCATCACCTTTGGCGAGGACGATAAGTGTTGATGAAAACAACGACGAAATGGTGCCACTCTGGGAATTTCAGAAGAACGGTGTTGTCTCCACAGAAACCTGGGCTCGTCTTTCTGCTTCCTCACCCTCACTTAGAAATTTCTCTGTGTGTCTCTGGTTCCAACCGTTTTACTGGAGGACCAAATGCACCGTCTTTAGTCTTGCCCTGTCATTTGAAGAGGACAATGCAGTGGTCCTTGGTGAGTGTCATTGTTGTGTCCATCAGACTGAAAGGAAAATGTATTATGCTGAACTTGTATCGAATATATATGTTCCCAATTCTTTATTTGGTAATTATTTGTTATTCTCCGTGAACAACATTTATTTCTATTCTTACAGCATATGACCAGTTTCAAGTGGACGGAGAGATACTGGGCTTCAAGGACATAAAGCACAATGTCGAGCTGAGCGTGTTGAGGTGGTACCACCTGTGTCTGGTCGTAACACAGAAAGAAATGGTATTGTATCTTGACGGCGAGAGTGTGGGATCCAGCACACGAGAAGATGGAAGAGAGGACTATGAAATGGATGAAGGCGGTGTGGTAGTGTTAGGGCAAGATCAGGATGCTCCAGGGGTTGGCTACAGCAAGGAAGACTCACTGAGTGGTGCTCTGGCAGATCTTCATGTCTTTCCCAGGACCTTGACAGACAAAGAGGTATTAGCACTTTCTAAATGTCAGAAGCCGCCCACAGGTTCAGTCATGACACAAAATGACGATTGGATCATTAGTAACATTACACAGACTGAAATGTTTAAGAAGGATATGTGCACATTAACCAAAAATATATATATAATTTTTAACTTGGAAGTCACAATCACTGAGAGTGAAAAGATGTGTGGCATCCTCAATGGTGCTATACCACAAGATAATGACATACAGCTTATGAAGCCTGCTTTGTTACAATACCTTACGCATCGATATTCCTCCTTTGTTAAGATGCACTTGTATCTGAACTCCAACAAAACAGGCCGAGACATAGAAGACTCATGTAGAAATATGAATATTCACTGGAATCCACTTACATTAGATATGGCTGTCACGATAAACAGCGAAGTATGTCAACACATTAATCCAAACTTTATGTGCAGAATACCAAAAGAAAATTTTCTAAAACTGAATGGACTGCCTGTACAAATGAAAGATAAAGTGGATGTATTTTACCAATTTTACATCGAAAATGGCTCCCATTACCTGAGAGGAATCAGTAAGTCCTTCATTTCAAATGAGGCAGGCATATGGTGTTTACGATTATTGGGGTCAACAAAAGATTTAAAATGTATAGAAGAGGGTTCGGACTTTCCTCCTGTTGGTCGTAAACTGTGGAATGCTTCCACAGGCTGGCATGGCCTGATGTCACTTACTAGGTGTGGTAAGCACCAGTTTACATGCAACTCGGGGGATTGCATCCCCCTGTCAAAGCGTTGCAACACCATCCCCGACTGCGACGATAAGTCTGATGAAGAGAACTGCAAAATCCTGAGGATTGATGAAGATAATCGTGACAGTTTGATAAGAGCACCCTCCTCGCCGCTGTCGGTGGTCTCCCATATCACCGTAATCAACGTGCCAGAGATTATCCTCTCCAGAAGCCACTTCGTCACTGCACTCCAGGTGGAGCTGTCTTGGCGAGATCAACGACTGTCCTTCTATAATCTGCTCAGTCAGTCTGAAAATATCCTTCCCGAGAATTTCAAATACACGTCTATGATGTGGGTTCCCAAGGTGGTGCTAAAGCCTGTGAAGTACGGCGAACAGCCAAGAACAACTAAAGCAGCGGTCACCAGAGTTTGCCGCCGCAGCACTCCGGTCATTATCGGGGCCTGGGAAGGTATGTAATGCTGCACATTACCATGTGCTCACTAGCATACACCAACCATGCATACATGAGTTACAGTGCTATACTGCAATAAATACATTAGTTTACCTGTGCTGAAGGGGAGCCTACACGTGGTGGAGCTGTGCACCCCGGGTGAAGTAGCTGCGGCATCCAGCCCGAGAGACAAACTTTCCAATAATTTCCCGCTCCTCGCTCTGGAAATATACCCTGGTCTGGTCCTGGTGAGATGCTGCCTACCACATGGGGGCGACGGATCCTGCATGGTGTAGCTATGTTCTGTACTGTACCTGTGGGATGGCTCCACAGAAGCAGCTGCTTTTATGTGGTCGACGGGTTGGCTCGACCAGACAGACCAGATTTAAATAACAACAACAACTAAAATAACATAGTGTACAGAAACTGTCCAGCTCCTGTGTGAAGGGTGTTATAGTAACATTATTACAAGGACGGGATGGATCTTATGCAAAAACAAAGAAATGTGACTCATGTTCATATTGTCCTTCACTGGAAGTGGGGCTACTTTTATTTTTTGATGAAGGTAATGTATGTTTATGGTATTTGTCAATCCGGCAACTTTTCTCAGGACTTTGAATCGCTAATAGGAGTCCATCCACGTCTGCTGTCTGTTGTGGCAGGGGCTTAATTTAGGCCAGTCTAATTTGGTGATGTATGAAATGTTTGGAAACTGTGCCTACTAACGGTGGTGCTTATATGCATATTCAGTGCACTAAACCGCTTTCAGATCGATTTGGCCCCAAGGTCAGTCCGTCACCGGTTGTTATCAAACCTAATCGAACCAAACTTCATTTAATGCAACTAAAGTTAACCAACCCTAATTAACTCAATGTAATTCAAACCTAAACGAACCTAACTCAATCTTACTTAACCTACCTTAATCTAATCTAAGCTAACCTAATCTACCTTACCCTAACATATGCTAACGTGACCGAACTTAAACTAACCAAATCTAACCTACTCTAACTTAACCGGAAAAACTTGGGGACGGATACGTTCGGGCTGTTACCCACTTAACTTATTGGTGGACTTTGCACTGATGTTTTCTGTGCGCTGCGTGAAAAGTAGGCAGTGTGAATCTGAGATTTTGGGGATATTTTATTGAAATAAGGTTAAAGAGTGATTTACGGTAGGTTTGAAACTGGCATCTGTATTAGGTGAATATAATGATGAATAACACGTAAGTAAGTCTAAACTCTAACTCTAAGCAACTGTTCTTGTGAATGCATATGCTGACAGAGTAATCTGTTATGCTTTGAAGTGTTCCGATGTTACCCCTAAATCGTCAGCATTTTTTTTTTTTTTTTTAGGAGCAGAGGAGGACAGGTTTTGGAGAAACACTGATGACAGACTTAGAAAGATAGTTCCAGAACTGATAAGCTGTTTACAACAAAGACTGAGAATACTGGTTAATTAGTGCATTCGCGCGCGCGCGCGTCGCGCGTGCGCGTGTGTGTGTGTGTAAAGGGGTACTGCATGCCATCGCAGAGGGGGAGGGATAAAAGCAGTGAGTTCAGGGCCAGGACTGACAGACAAACTTACGATCAACATTCTGTCGCAACTGATTATTTTTTGTAGAACGAATAAGGAAAGCAGAGTGCAAAATCTTCCTGTGTCTTGTTATTCCTGCAATATCAATTTTAGTTACGACATGTTAATTGGTTGTAAACATGTCTGTGAATCCTTCCCAAAAGAGCGGTAACAATTGGAAAGCGACAGGGCGTAAGAGCAAGAAATTCTACAATTTGACGGGGAGAGAAAGGTTAAAGAGAGTCACAGAGAAGGGCAGTTGAAATTCTCCATAGCTTGTGTTGTATAAAATGTTGCTTGTATGTACGCTTGCCTTCACTTACACAGCTACCAAACATATCACATTCATATCAGAGTTAATATTGAATTTTAAAAAGACGAAAAACAAAACATCTGTTACAACACGCAGTAGCTAGGGAGACATTTTTATCCTGTAAAATGGTTAGGATCCTTTAAAAATACGACCCTCTGACTCCACCCTGTTTGGAGGAGCAGCAGGTGGTAAGTCCCTCCCCCTCCCCCGACCCACAATTATTCGTCCTGCACCGGGACGAGTAAGACCCTTGTGCAGCCTAACAACACTGCAAGAATAAAGACAACACGGGGCTGGTTCAGCACATGCAGTCCCCGAGAAGTTGAATTTTCGAAGAGAAGTAATGTGATCTTTACATGGCAGATATTAACAGATGATAAAGGGCTGGGCTGTTTATTGCTCAAGATATGGGGATAGTCATGTGTAAGAGTGTGGCGCACTGAAGGATGAGAGAACTGAGTTTTGGAGGTTAAAGAAACAATAACGATTGTTCGGCTCAATCAATAGTCAGACAGTTCAGAAGCTGGGTGTATCAATGTTTCAGTCCATGATTATTGAATTAACTGTTGCGATGGACGCTGTGAGAAGTGGTTTCATAGTGAAGGATGGTGCCATCAACGTACGAGTGGACAGAACTAAATGTGCAGATAAGAAGATTATTGATGACTAGGAGGAAGGGAGCTGGTGAACGAACAGAACCCCAAGTTATATCACTATTAATAATTTCAGGAGAACAATGGCTATCGTAAACAGTAGCCATATGAAGGCAAATTTTGGAAGCCTGGGATGAAAGAACTGACAGGACATAATCTTAAAAGAACTTAAGAAGATCGCCGTTTGAGCGTTCCTGATGGAGCCCATACTGGAGCAAGGTTGGAATATAATGGGTGCTTCGGAACTTTTCTACTGAAGAGAGACTCAAATATTTGGAAAAAAACATGAGATTAAGGCAATCGGGCAATAGTTAGAGGTTTGGAGACGGTCACTCGTCAAGACAGGCTGAGTGATGGCAAAAATAAAGAAGGGTGCTAACTGACAGACAAAGGTAAAAACATTTGCCTAAGAAATGTGTTTCTGAGAACAACAGAAGAGATTCCATCAGAACCACATGTTTCATTAGTGCTGGGACTAAACAGAGCACAATGTGTACATTTTCTGAAGGAATTATGATGTCAGGTACGAAGAGGTCAGACTGAACAACATAGTAATCGTTCATTGAAGAGCTACAGCTGCGGCAAAAAATCTGAACAGAAAGTTTCAATTCATGAAAGGAGGAAAAAGCAATACATCAAACATTACTCATGCTGCGTATCAGTTCGATTTAGTTTTGCAGTATCATGCTGTGTTGGAGGGAAGACGCTTCTCAGAGGAAAAAAAAATGTTGACTGAATGAATGAATTAAATATACTAACTGGCTGGCTTGTACCTGACAGCTCTACAATACACTTTCAAAGCCATGTTTTACGAATCCTGAAAGATAACTGATTCCCTGGGCCAAAAGACCAAAAGACACTACTCTTTGTTACTGGAAAATTGACCCGCTCCTACCCGATGTGAAATCGGGAAGTGTGAAATGCTGAAATCCCGTTACAGATCCAATCAACCCTGGCAGTATATATCACATACAACTAACGGGCTATGGTTTGGGACGGGAGTGGATCACGAAACGTAGAGAAAGTGACTGTCCCGAAGACAGAAGCAAGAAGGCGGCAAGTGAAGGTACTCGAAGGTTGTGATCATCGAAACGAAACTTTGCTCACTACAGTTGCCAGCAAGACCATAATTTATAAGACAGTGCATTACGTGATAGAAAATTCCTTAATAAAAATTTCCCTTCGCCTTCTGTCTAATGTCTATTTTGCTCAACTGTCTTCATCATAATTCATTCCTTTATGTGTCCTTTCCACTGCCATATAAAACCGTCTGACTCTCGCCAGAACACAACATCTAGGTGTGACAGTGCCAATGACAGAGTTCATATCAATGATCACAATGTTAAATCTCAAGCAGACTTAACGGTAGTCCTTTGAACTTCATTTCCAAAGCTTTCATGAGCATTTCTAGTGTTGACCGTCCATCAGTGTTATGGGGTGTTGGCACAAGAACAAGTGAACAGTCAACAACTGTGTCGGTCGAAACAACTCAGCGTAACACACAAGGCAAACAGCAGAGCGGTAGAACTTAATGGACTACTGTTATTAAAGCCAACATCATCGACATCCTACAACATAATGTGTTTGTCCTGTTGAGAGGGAATTACATGATACAAGCGTCGATAATGGCTGAGAGAAAAAAATCCAATACAGAGAATGAGTCCATTTAAAATGAAGCACTGCAATGCGCGCGCACACACACACACACACACACACACACACACACACACACACACACACAGTAATTCCTTCCACATCTTGTACTGTATTACAGTTGTCGTCCAAGATACGAGTACTCCTCCACCAAACACGCACTTAATCTCACACTCACACAACGTCCCACCTATGTAGTTTAGGAATGGTTATAGTAGACAGAGGCTTTGCTACAGGCACCCTCATTACAGGATTAAATTTGAATGCACACCCCTATCCCCCTCAAAGAAAAAAAAATCACGCTTCTGGGGTTCGATGACTATGGAAATTAACAAATTCCTCCAACACAGATGGATCCATTACGCTGGTTCCTCGACTATACAGCATCCTGCATTGTTCTGTTTTATTTACTTCTGGAGTACTAATAAATGCCGGAATAATATTTCCACTACCATCACACGGTAAGCCATATATCACAACGCTTCGTCCATGTCTCAAATGCTCAGTTGTAAGTGGCGCGATGCCTTTTATTTATTTATTTGGTGGAGGGGTGTACCACCACCTCCGTATTCATCACCATGCTCATCATCATGCCAACCACTACAACCATTACCACCACTATTATCATCACCATTATCCATGCTGCTATCATCACCATAATCTCCCCCATCACCATTCTTCCCACCATTCTTACAAACACCACCACTCCCACTACCACTGCATCACAAACACTCTTAAAGACCATGAGTATATGAAATGTACTGCACTGTACACAGATTATAGCCAGCGTGGTATGAGTCTAAACCAGCAGGAATATTTTGAAGCACCTTTCATTTCATAACCTTTTGGATCGTCAGTATGGGTTTCGTCAGGGGCGCTCTACTGGTGATGTTGTCAGACTGCTTTCCAGTGGTTTCTATCCCTCTCCACGACGTCATCTCAAGTTTTCTCTAGGAATGTCTGACAGCTGTGGTTGACAGTCCTTTTACCAACTCTTAATCCTATTCATCAAATAACCTTCCGAGTTCTACATCTAGCCTTATTCACTCATACTCTGAAGACTCCATCATCCACTTTTTCGGCCGCTCCTCACAGCGTCCATTACAACACTCATAACAAAAGTCACGGGAAGGGGCTTTGGCACACCCCACTTCTGATTTGTCTCTTATTTCTGCCTGCAGCAAAAGAATCCCTGTTTTTAATACTATATCAGAAACTCCCCCATCACTTCAACTCGACTCAAATTCCACACGACTGTTCCTTCATTTTCAACAACACAGAACTCAGTCCTTCATTTCTTGCTTTCCTGTGTCTCTTTCTTTCGTTATCTGTTTGGGAAGATCATATTAATTTCCTCCTAAAAACAGCTTCACAGAGGTAAAGAGTGCTATGCCAATTCCGTGCATTTCCCCCCCGTTCAGTTACTGACTTGTACAAGAGCATTATTTGCCCTTAAGTGAGTGTGGGTGTTGGGAGGGGCGGGAGGTTAGTACATATTGCACTTCTAGACAGAGTGGAGTAAAAAAAAATTTTTTTTGACTCTATTCTCCTCTCACAAACTACCTTCATCTTGCTTCTCTTCACTGCAGTGTTGCCTCTCTCTCTCCCTCTCCCTCAACTGTACTGTTGACGCTGACCTTGTACGTACATAAGTGTGTGTCTATGTATTATTTCTTTTGTGTGTGTCCGACTCTGGGCTTAGGTAAGGGCCCGTTCTCTGAGGCCCAGCAGTCCTACGTACCATACACATTCACATGTCACCACCTCGGCGCTAACATCCACCACTGATACTGAATACATGCTAGGGATGTCTTAAAGGACTGGTGTACTGGTATTAGTGGGGGTGTTTTAAGGCGTGTCGAAGGATCTTATGCTAGATTAGTAAAGACTGATCCCTGCCCCGGCCGAAACCACGTCCATTAGCACATCAGACCACTTCTCCACCGACTCAACAAAAATCACAGACTCTACAAACATTTTAATTGCACCCAATAGCCGATAATCTGAGTTTGGTCTAATCTGAAATAATCTGATGGGATGCTATGGCCACTTCTGTGGAGCAGAAAAGTGAAATAAGGGTGGCAGGACGCACAATTTTAAAAACAATTTCAGGATTTCATTTAGACTTAGTACTCGCCATACATGTGCATTGTGCATGTTTTTTTTTTTTTTTTTNGAAAGAAAGGAAAGAAGAGAAAAAAGAAGAGGAAGAGGGGGGAGGGGAAGGGGGAGAGAGAGAGAGAGAGAGAGAGAGAGAGAGAGAGAGAGATGTCTTGTGACGGGATGCTCTGGACACCATTGTGCTCAAAGCCGTTCCAGATGTTTGCGAAAGTACTTGCTTTCTTTTGTGTTCAACTTTCCTTGAAAGGGAAAAGTATGACAGGTCCTCAGTCAAACTTTTTTTCTTTTTTCATTAGAAAAATAAAAATGGAGGTATCGTAGTGAAGACTGTGCTGAATGGATGCAAGGTGTGAACCTTAAATGCTAGGGACCGAAAGAGAGTGAGTGTTTAAAATGAAATTTGCCAAAGGTTATACTTATACTGTTCGGTCAGATGGTGTAACAGGGTAAGCAATAACACTGTACGAGAGATGTGTGGAAGCAGTCATGTCGCATACCTTCCTGATCCCTCCGTGACCGGCCAAAAAAAATTGGGATCATAGTCGGGACGAGGGCAAATGGTGAGTTTGTTCTGACTGGAATTTGTCATATTAGCTGTGTGTTGGTATACGATATCCTGCTTTGGGGTCAGAATGAGACAAAGGAAACTGTCATGGAAACTACTTGTGTGACAGTGAGAACATGGGTGTTTACCTATGATCCACGGCTAAGAAATATGACTGGGATTCTAAAGAAGAAAAAAATCTGGTTGGCAACGAAATTTATGTAATCAATTGCTCTTGCATTCACAGGAGGGAGCAAAGAACGGCAACCCTCCCTCCCAAATCCATGTACAGCACCTACTTTTCCTTTTATGATACAGGTGACAGTGATTTAGAAAATTTGGCATTAAACATTTAAGGAACTGGGAGCAGTTTACCAATGAGAACTGGCACCTTATCACAAATGCAGATGACTGTCTGGTTCCTGTTCTGCAAAGCAACATGTGGGTGCATGTTCACATTACATCCGTGCGTACAGGCGCGGCGGAGGTGGGGAAAACCGTATTCGGTCGTGTGTGAACATTATAACTTAATTTTTTATATGATTTGGGTAAAACTTGGTGGAAAAGTTGAGGATTAAGAATTAAGTGATTTGATTTTGTGAACAAAAGGTCAAATGTCAAGGTCACTGGGCAAGACCAGCTTAAACTACTTTCATCTGAACTGGGCCAAACATAATGGAAGGGTTTAAGATCAGGCAAGGATAAAGTAATTAGTTTTTGAGAACACTGTCAAAGCTCAAGGTCACAGGGGAAGATTCAAGGTTCTCCCCTTTATAAGATCGCACAGCGCCGGAGTTGCACTTGAGTTTTCCGTCTTATATGTTTTATACTGGTGTAATGATCATTGATTCTACATATTTTTTTTCATAAATAACTGAGTGTTATTAAGCTCTATATTAACTAGTAAGAGGCTTGCGCTACCTTGTAGTTGTCTAATTTTTTTTATTATGAGACGCTCATAGGGGCACGGGGGTTGCCTCCTTGGTGGGCTCTGTTGGTTATAGATTATCAGTTTACTTTTGTTAACGGCCATTTCTACTCCCCAAACAATCTCTTATCCCCCAAACGTCCAAATATTTTCAAATTAATTATTTTTAAGCATCTCATTATTTTCTATACAATCGGCTTTGTTCAATATACCTATTGTACATACTAGGTTATGTTAGGTGTATGGCGTATCACAATGTAAACAGTAGCACCATGCAAAACTGGTTGTGGGCGTGGGTGTATTGGAATTGGTTGTATGTACTGGACTGCTGGACCACAAAAAATAGTTCTCTAGCCTATGGTAAGAGTTGGATGCATACTTTCTCTCCTTTCAGAAAATGAATTCCAGCCAAGCTGTGCACAAGTGTGGCTGAAGCTCTACTACCATGTGGCGTGGCAGTGTGACTTCCAGCTTAATAAATTCCCCTTCGAGACAGTGACCTGCCATTTGTTTTTCCACCTACACGACAACCAGCTCTGGAATAAAAATAACCTAAGTGTCAGCGTTCCTGAGTTTTCACACCTACCCTACTTGGTTGGTCTCTGCGCAGCATGTATTTGTCATATAGTTAATTTTTCTTGTCTTAGCTCTGTTGTTTAGAACGTTATTCTTTCCTTGCAGGGTGATTATGGGTCAGCGAGCTTATTAAGAATCACTTCCAACACTCATGAAGCATATCGCCACAGCTGCACTATAACTTCAAATACTGTGAAAGACCGGCTAACCTTGAATTATTTCCTGGCCAGAGAAGAGGTTTAAATAATTATTCCATAGCCAGACTCGTCCACGTAGCACTAAATTATTTGCAAGTTTCAGAAGGAATGGATGTACAGTATATATGTGCAAGATAAAGATTTTAAAAGCATTAAGCATGGTCAGTGTTGCAGGAGGGAAGTATGTATATGTGTATGGGATGAATTAGTTTGATTTATCCTCACAGGAGAGACATCTTCATCTTGGAGGTAAAATTTTTCAGGGCAGCTTGCTTGCATCCAAACTGTGTTACATCAGATAGCGGGAAAAAAAGGGGTTAATGTTCCCCCGAGCTACACCTTATTAGATCATAAACTTCTGCTAGGTGACAGGAGGGTCTATCTCTCCCGGCATGGCAGCTACCGGGCGTGGCTCGAATTCACGACCCTCCGGTCCTGAGTCCGACGCTCTACCACTGAGCCACCCTGCCCCCAAGATAGCGGAAGACTGCACTCACAACGGATTTCAGGCGGTGAGGGAAAACTCCCCCTGGCTAGGTGTTTGAAAGGTGGAGATTTGTGTGACTCTGAGATGATTTAGAACAAGTGTGAATCGTCCCTGGATATGTCATGGCTGACTCTAAGATGTGCCGCAACAACAGTGTGAATTCTGTCCCTGAGTGTCTGACTGACTACTCCGAGTTGTGACTCTGAGATGATCCAGACTGTGAGATAATGAAGCAGATACCAGTATGATAGATCCGTCTGTTCCCTGTTGGCTTCCATGTGCAATCCATCCTGACTGCTTACTATAATTATGATCCCTGCTGTAGCGTCTAATCTCCAGGAAACAATTATCATCTTCACAGTGAGACCGTGCTCACACATGTTCTCTTCATTACTGAGTCCTTGTCTTCAGTGCTGTACTCATTGATAATTCTGACGCGGGCCAACTGCAAGATGAGTTGCTGCCATTTATGCTGAATGTATCGAAGCAGAGACTTCTACAGCCTCCAGATGAAGTGGATAACAAGACGTCAGGACTCGCCTGCCTATGATCGAGAGAAGGCAGAACTGGTGGACTGAAGGGGTGCTCGCAGATTCAGAACAATGACAAGTCTGTTGTAGTGCTGGATTTCCCCGTAATTTGACCTGGTTTCTTTGGTCTTAGAAGATGTTGGCTGCCTTCTCTATTTATTCTACACTGTCACAAGTTATGCTGTGTATCGCATGTGATAACCAACTTATAAATGAATACAGGAACGTAGACATATCAACAATAAAGAACATACTACTACTTCATACAGACTCTGAGGAACTATACTGTTGAGCTCAGATACTTTTAAATCTCTAATTTCAGTATTTATATTTCTAACTAGTCTCTTCGTGCGAAGCACACCCCCATCCTCACCCA
>JAGKTI010022129.1:0-15408 GCA_018397915.1 Birgus latro | reverse complement strand
GTATAAAGTGGAAACTGGTATAGTATAAGTTGAACATTATTATTATAGTGCATAATTTTATTCTAAGTCAAAACATTCCTAGCGAGTGTGTAAAGGTGCGATATTCTGACCTTCAGTGTAATTATAAGGCCAGTGAATATATAAATATTAGTACAAAGTGGACATAGGTATAATATTTGTTGATAAATATTATTTTAGTGCATAAATATATTCTAAGACGAAACATTCCTAGTGAGTGTAAAGTTGCGATATTCTGACGCTCAGTGTAATTATAAGGCCATTGAATATGTAAATATTAGTATAAAATGGAAACGTGTATAATATTAGTTGAAAATCAGTATTTTAGTACAGCATTATTTTCTAAGTCAAAACATTGCTAGCGAGTGTAAAAAGGTGCGATATTCTGTCGCTCAGTGTAATTATAAGGCATACACAGGGTGATTCACGAGTTTCTCCGGAAACTCTGGGAAATGCAAGCTTATGCAATTCTAAGCATAAAATACTCTAAAAATATAGGTATTTAATGTAATGGTTTACAAGTGGTGAAATTTTCAAATCTGACGTGAATGTGAGGCGCCCCATTATGTTGAAAAATGATACGTCGCCGTGTCTTCAGAGGCACATCTTTAAGTAACAAGGGAAGTTCATCTCTGATAAAATTAACATAGACATCTCCTGTAAGCCTCCCTTCAAAGATATGAGGCCCAATCAGCTGGTTGTCAATCATACCGCAACACACCGGTGTTGAAAGTTCCGTTCAGCTGTCTCCTTGGGATTTTCTTTTGACCACTAATGTGCATTACGAGTATTATGTGATCCACTGCGGGTAAATATGGCTTCATCAGTGTATAAAATGTACTTGCACAGCTCAGGATGATCTGCTAGCCAAATACAGCAATAAAGTCGTTGAGCAGAATCCCCGGGTTGTAGATGCTAATCTTGTTGTATGTGATATGCGTACAGACCGTCCCGCTTTAATGTCCTCCATACCGCTTGTGGAACACTAAGTCGGGATGAAATTCTTCTTGTACTGATGCTAGGGCTGCGGTGTACCATTCCTACTATGCGTCGTACTTCAACTTGCCTCTTCATGTAGACATGGTAAAAAACTTTGGCATCTGGGCTCCTATTTGGATATTTCCGTCTGTATTCTCTTGCTGATGCTTCAGCGTTGCCATTGCAGAACCCATAGATAAAAATCATATCTGGATACTCCACGTTTGTAAAAGTGAATGGCATTGTAGCGAAATGTGGGCGAAATCGTCCCTGTAATACAGTAAATAGGCCTACCACACTCGCCAGTTGGCGGGAACTGTCAGCTGAGCTGAGCTTTGAGTATCACTGGCATTGCATCTTTGCCATGTTTACTCCTTGAATAGTAGATTTATTTGTTACTTTAAAGTGACATACCTTTCTATGTAGAACAATTACTTACCAGACGACTAATGAAAGAATAGTTTCATTCAGAACGAGAAAAACGTGCAAAATCTAAAAGAAAATTGAGTAACCTGGCAACACAGCAAGACCGCTACCAGCCCTGCCGCCTCCCATTCACAAGTCAGATTTGAAAATTTCACCACTGGTAAACTATTACATTAAATACCTATACTTATTGAGTATTTTATGCTTAGAATTGCATAAGCTTGCATTTCCCAGAGTTTCCGGAGAAACTCGTGAATCACCCTGTATATGTATGTAAATATCAGTATAAAGTGTAAACGGGTGTTCTGTTACTTGAAATGTATGATGTAAGTGCAAAAATATATTCTAAGTCGCAACATGAGTGATAGCGAGTGTGCTTGCTACATGATTATGCGATAGCAGTGCACTAAATATCGTCGTAAGGACTGTGAATAGGTGAAAACATTTACATTGGTTGTAGAATGTTATAATGGCATTGAAAGAATAATATGAAACTAGAAAAAATGTTATGTATGTTGAAAGATGAGTCATAGCGAGTGCACTGAGTATGCCAACATACACTAGCATTATGCTAAATATCATCATAATGAATGTAAACAGCTGAAACCATTTTCATAAAATCAAAGATGCTAAAATATCATTGAAACAGTAATATGCAAGTAAATAAAATTATATGTTTCCTGAAACAAGAACTTAACGACTCCGTGTTACGAAAGTGACCTAACTCTCTATGCTCGCGCAATGGAACAATGCTTATTTTTCCTATATATCTTATTGAAAACCCTTATATTGTTGTCCTTATTGTTTATTAGATAAAAATGAATAAATGTAGACGTGTTAGTGGTCGTTTCTCCCAAAATTACCTACCATAGAAAACGTGCGAGCCAGACTCGTCATTGACAGAGTATGATACCTGCACGGGGGGGCTCACCTGTTCTGACCACTTGGGGACCCAGGTAACCACTTTCTTGGTCATAATCCTTTATTTCTCACCAAAAGTGGATGTTTTAGTCAACAAAAAAAAAAAATCCAAAAATGCTCGGGACTGCGGGGGAAATCGGTCGGGACGTGACGGGTTAAAGATTTTCCTCTGCTGTGCAGAGGATCGGGCCTTATATTGGCCTGGTCAGTGTGTCTGGCTTTTGTCAGGGTTGTCCCCTGGTAGGCAGCTCTGCCATCCACCAGGGTCCCCTAGTGGGCAGCCTAGCTGTCCGCCAGGGCAGCCCAACTGCCCACCAGAGGGTTCGCTGGGCGCGGCGAGTAATCGGTCTGGTACCAGGCAACCGTTTGGTCATTTAGAAATATGATTAGCCAATAAAGATAATGCACAGAGGCATGGGTGGATACATTATTTGAAAAGTGTCTAGAGAAAATGAGTCAGTGTTACTAATGATTTGTATTTTTCTCCTACCATCTTTAACTCTTATTTCATTGTATTTCTACTATGGACATTTGTTTGTATTATAATTATATTCTCATATGATACATAAGCCAACTGTTTACATTGAAACGCATACCTTCCTTATTTTACAATATCCATTATAATCATCTGTGATTAGCAGCCAAGTAACTAGTACTAGTACTAGTACTAGACTCTGTATCTGTGTATTTTCCCATTGTGTCAGGAGACACAACTTAGGAAATTGTTACTAATGATTAATTTATTAATGGGACATTGTGTAACTTGTCAACCTTAATTATGCTTGTGTAAATGTTAATGTGAGTAATATTTAGCTATGTGTAACTATGTGTAACTGCGAGAAGGGCTACGTGACTGATTTCGCTGACTCAGGATTTACATTATGTAGCATCTATTGAAAGCTAGGCCTGGGAGCGCGCCCGGCTCTATGGCAGTTCATCCCAGGGCGTCATTCAGGGCACAACTGTTACATCTGGTCAAGAATATATGAAGAAAAAACTAGCAAGGATTTTGAGCTTATCCCTGCCTTCAATGTTTTTTTTTTTTTTTCATTAGACCAACACGGGCAAACGAAAGATTAAAATCTCGCATTGGTCAACGGAAAGGAATAGACAGAAAAAATAATATGAGGTAAGCAAAATTTACGTAGCCAATATGTGATTTTGAGTAGGGAAGTCAAGAGGGGAATAAGTATAGCAATGGGAGGTTATGAAATTAATGTTGCTCGTGATCATAATGGGTTTTATCAGTTCTATCTATCTATCTATTGCCTGACGCCATAATCCCGTAAGGGGTGGCCATTTGACTTTGAGTTATTTGTTTTACGGGGAAGGGCACTAACCCTCCACCAACCCACTTGTTGATACGTAGGGAGCACGTATGGTTTGGTTATATGGTTACCACCCAGCGTTGTAAATGGTTTCTTGGCTTACAGGAAACCATTTGGCTTGTCACTCAATGTAAAGCCACCTGTAAAGGAAAGAAAAGCAATAAGAAGTGACAGGAAAGATGGGAGAAATAGGAAGAGAGGAGGGCAGGCACAGAAAAATAATAATAAAGGGTAAGGAAGAAGTAGGCAGCACTACATCAAGTGAGTGGATACACCGCGCAAATAATAAAACAGATTAGGAACTTTTAGAACAGAATTAGGTAATACCATCAATGAAAATAAGAAAAAAAAAATGTGCTCTATCCTAAATAATTATTTTGCAACACTATCTACCAAGGGAAACATTGACAACAAGCAACAAATATTAACAATGATAATACGGACAATATTCCTAGCAAAAAATAAGCAAAGAAGGAAGGAATAATTAAGAAATAGCACCAATCCAAATTATGGCAATATGATACTAAGGCAGAAAGAAGCGGGAGAAATCATTTCTATCCTTCTCGTCTGTGCCTTCGTCTATAGCTTCCTTTCTGATCGTTCTATAGCTGCTGTTGTAGACGGCCACCGTTCTTCTCCTAGATCTAACAGCAGTGGTGCTCTGCAGGGCTCTGTCTCACCACCAACTCTCTTTCTTTTATTCGTTAATGACCTTCGAAGCTGTACATCTAATCCTATCCACTCATACCTTGATAATTCCACCCTTCACCTTTGCGTTCGGTTCCCGCAACGTCCATCTCAGCAGGTACTTCAACAAACAGGGGATGAGGCTATGGCACAACTAATGTCTGACTTGGCTCGACTCTCTGACTGGGGAAAAAATAATCTTGTTCATAATGCATCAAAGACTCATTTCTTACACCAGTCAACCTGACAAAATCTTCCAAAGGAGTACCCACTAATGTTTAATAACATCCAACTCAATCCTGCATCATCCTTAAACATACTTGGGATTTCATTCTTTTAGGACTTATCTTGGAAAGATCATATTACATCTCTTGTAAAATCTGCTTCCAAGAGATTAGGTATGCTAAGCCGTACCTTCTTTACTCCTGAACAGTTGTTGACTTTATGCACGGGTTTTATTCACACTTGCGTAGAGTACAATTCTCATGTGTGGGAAAGCTCCACAATGGTGGAGTCAACGGCTTTTCGTTTCATTAACTCTCCTCCCCTTACTGACTCCCTTCAACCTCTGTCTCTTCGCCTCACTGTTCCATCTTTATCTCTTTTCTGTAGCTACTTCAGTGGTCACTGTTCCTCTGAACTATCTGCTTGCATCTCACCATTTCTACTACGGGCGCGTAGCACCCGTCTAGCAACAAACTCTCATCCCGTTTCTGTCCAACTCTAACGCCAGAGTTAACCGTTACTCAAAGTCCTTCATCTGTGCAACAGGTCACATCTGAAACTGTCTCCCTCTGTCTGTATTTCCGACTTCCTATGATCTCCAGTCTTTCAAATGCAGTGTGTCCAGGCATCTCGAAATGAACGGATCTTTACTTTGGCTCTCTCTCTTTTTTTTTTTTTTTTTCTAGAAAGGAACAGTTTGCGGGCTCCTGGCCTTTGGTTCCTTCTTCCTTGCATAAAAAATACAATACATATATAATGTGAAGAGCGGTTAGAAAGTGATAATACTGGAAATAGAAACAGTGGGAGAGTCACCTGGGAAATCGGTAAGCTGTTGGAACCGACGTAATAATGAAAGGAAGAGAAAAGCTGTGAAGGTTGTTGGTGTGTGGACGAGCAATTGAGAAAAACGTAACGGATGTCACACTGTGCACAGAGGGGCTGAGGGTCATGGGTCATTAAATAACCATGAGTGAGGATGCGAAGAATGCGTGGTATATAAGGAAGTGAGCACACTGAGAGAATCAGAGAAGATGAGAAAGGTGGAGAAATAGAACCTAGGAAGAGACTTCAGGGCAAAAAGAGAAGCATACAGTTCTGTAGTGAGAATACTTGCAGCGTAAAGGAGAGTACTTTGGAAAGAGGAGTCAGGGAATACAATAGAAAACCCGACACCATGGCAAAATTTGGAACACTCAGTAAAGATACAGTATGTGTGGCTGAAAAGTGACAGTGCATAACGAAAAAAAAGGGAGCGAAGCTTATCTGGGGAAGAAGAGACTTTGAGCAAGGGAGAAAAGAAGGGCAGCCCATAGCAGGAGGCATAATCCAACGTGGGAAAGACACTGGACGAAGCGGAAAAATAAAGGGAAGGATGAAAGCACTAGACTAAAGAAGGATGTGGACACGAAAGGGTGACGAAAGAAGGAGATGGGAGATCGAGTGGCAAGAGCGTTGGAGAAGGCTGGGAGGGCAGAGTAATTTAATGGTAGGAAACTTAAAGAGACGTGCTTTGGACTTAAAAGTGAGAAGAGAACGACGAAAAATGGGGGGAGAATACCTGATACAACAAAAAAATACTTGCAGGGGGAGTTGACCGAAAACATCAGTAGATAAACTAAGATCAGTATGAAGAACGGAATCTTGATTTGAAAGAATGGGAGTATAAGCAGAAGAATAGACTTAGCAACATAACTGAGTTTAAAACGAATAAGAAGAGAGTGAAGACGAAGAAACGCGACACGATCACCATCCCTGAAAGATGAGACATTGTTTGCAGCAAGTGAAGATGATGAAGAATAGAAGGCTTAAGGGAAGAAACATGCGCATTCCAATTCAGTCAAGTCAAAGATGAGACCAAGAAAAGTGGTAGAGGAGTGGAAGGCAGGAGGGGTGTAACAGAGGTAAAGAGAAGGCTGCAATATGGTTCGTGAACAGGTAGACATTACTGCATACTACATAAAGATGAAAAAAAAAAACATGAGTCCACGTTGAGGTAGCATCAATGGCGGAATGAAGAAGGGATTTGAGACAAGGTAGGTCTGAATCTGAAGCAAAATCATAATAATATAGAGAGGCCGAAACAGAAATGGGTAGAGAAGAGACATTGCCATTTACAGCTATGAGAAAACGAGTTGTACTAAAGACACAGTTCTGGTAGACACCTCCTTGCTGGGGAAAGGCACAGCAAAGATGAGCTGTTGGACATTAAAGGTTCAGAAGGAGAGGAATTTTTAAAGACAAATACCTATGTTACCATGCAGAATAAGGGAGCGAAGACAACAAAGAATACGATACCTCCCTGCGGTATCTAAGGAATTTTCTTAAAAAATAAAAAAAAGCAATGACCAACTCGCGCAGCGAAAAATCAGAGGGGATAAAATATTTGAGTCTAAGAAGAAGATTGAAGGTATGCGATACTCAGATTTTAAGGGGGAAAGAAGACAACGGGATTCAGGTGCCACATGAGATGAATAATGACGATCCTTTCAAGAAGTTTTCATAAAAATTAGTCAGGGTTATGAGACACTAATCTTGAAGACGGTGGCGGGTTACTAAGGTTTAAGAAACAGGAGGATGATCACTATGTGCCTATCAGGAAGAAAGAAACATTCAATCCAAAAGTCATTATAGAGGGCCAAGAGAACAGACATGGCTGGCTTGTGGGGAGAGAAGTTTTACAAAGTATAATAACCAACATGAAGTCCTTCGCTTGTATTTTTGCGGGATTTAAATGAAGACGACAATTCACGAAACGACAAAGAGGCAATGAGAACCCCTTCAATTGACATAGTAAAAGTGATTGGTACAGATTCAGAACAGAATTAAGAAGAAATTCTGGAGGGAGATGAGACCCACTACTAGTACGATTAAAATGACTACTCAAAACATTCTCAACTAAGGAAGCATCAGCCACAGACAGTCCATTGATACTGCGAACCAGAGTTCGGGGCGGGATATGTTTGCCTGATATCCTACAAAGTCGGGACCAAACCGCCGCAACAGGTTAATTTTCAGACACACAAGAAACATGAGTCCCTCCAATTAGAACATTTGGCCTGACGGATGGTACCACGGAAGGCAGCAGAAACTCGATGAAATCTAAGGAGACTACGAATCTCATCAGGAATGGACTGTTTATGACGAAATATTTCCAGGCAGAACATTTCACACAGAGGGCCCGCAAACAAGGAATCCACCGAGGAACAAGTCGTGTATTGCGGGGGAATGTCAGTGAGAACATCACTTACAACCAGAACAAGGAAGGGCATCATACCTTGTTGAGAGGAAAAAGAGGAAGAGGGAAGAATAGGTACTGTAATGGAAGAAAACAACTCCCAGTAAGCACTATGAAAATATGAATGGGAAGGGACGAGGATGAGGACAGTAAGAGACCAAAGTGATCATTAAAATATTGTCTTCTAATATCGACCAATGAAAACAAAAGAAAAGAAAAGTGAACAAAGACACAGATCCAAGCAAGGGAGGGAACGAGTATGGAGGTCAAGTGAGCAGAACTGCCAGTGTTAAGGACGAGTAGATCTTGAGAGGAAACTGTTCTAATAAACGTCCTCTAGTGGTGATCACAGAGTCACCCCATAGGGAATGCTGGCGTTTGATGTCACCAAGGAGAGGAACAATCGAAGAAGGAAAAGACTGAAGGGGCGGTACAAAGTTTGGGAAATCAAAAGAAACAGACTGAGCTAACAATGATCCAATGAAGGAGAAAGACACGAGCCAAAGCAAGAAGGATGGGAGAAAAAACAGAGAAAGGTGCAAAGGGAACATGATTGAGGGTAAGGAGGTCAGTGTCATACGAAGAAGGGGATCCAAGAAGATTACAGCCAGAACTAGGAACCGGGGAAGTATGAGAAAAGGTTTTTTAAGGAAGAAAAGAAGAGGATGAAGCGAAGAAGTAAGGAAACGAAGGACCGTACAATGGGTACGGAAGTCTTTAACATTCCACTGAAGAAGCGCCATGGCAAAGAAAAAAGAATCAAATCTGGGAGAAGCACAGTGACTGTTAACGGCACTGAGGGAGGGAGTATCCGGAAAGCATAAGTAAATCAAGAAGAGAAGAGACTGGGGAAGACAGGGAGGGCATAGTGATCTTGCTGGAGGCAGGTGGCTGGATGGAGGAAGAGAGGGAAGCAGAAGAGGAAGAAAAGAAGGCCCAGGAAAAGTGGGAAGAAAAGGAGGGGGAGGCTCAGGAGGGGTAGGAGGAATGGGAGTAGGAGGAAGTGGGAAAAGGAGGGAATGTATTTCTGCAGTGAGTCGGGTAGGGAAAAAAAAAAAAAAAAGGTATGGTGAAAGTGGTTGAGGATATTTTGCATGGATTCTGCTTCCATTGTAGAAGAAAAAGGTTGTGTGGAAACCGGCAGTAGAGCACTAAGGCGCTGTTGTTTGTAGGAGAGGAAGCACTGGGTAGGCTGGGCAGTAAAGGCAGAGGGGGGGAGACTAGGAATGTGAGACGGAGAAGACATAACGGCACACTCAAGTTTGCTAGCATGGGGAGAAGGTGTGGGAGGAGAAGAGCGAGAGGATACTGAACGGGAAGGAGGTGGGGTAAACAGAGCAGAACGAACAAGAGAGAAAAATGAGGAAGAAGAATTAGGAAGTGAGACAAGAGCAGCAAAAGAATTGGAGATAGGGACGTAAGTGGAGACACCGGAAGAACTGAGACCTAGAAGTTTGGGCCATGGATGCAGAGGATATGCCAGGGGAGTGACCTAAGCGGATTGCTTGGTTACTGGTTTCCCTAAGTGCAATTCCAATTTTCCAGTGGATGCATGACACTTCTGTTCAAAAATGTACACAAGGTAATTTCTGTAAGAGGCTACATGGTGACCTGCACATACCGGCCAAGACTAGAAGGTGGAAGAGCAGGTGGAGAGTGTCCAGGTTGTGCACATTTGGGACAGACAGCCTGTGACTCGCAGCTTTTGGCTGGATAACCAAAGCGCCAGTAGGAAGTGCACTGACGAGGGGAAGCAACATAGTCTTTAATAGAAAGGACAGTGCCCCAGTGATGACAGAAGGAGGAAAATCGCGAGAGTCAAAAACAATTTTGGCAATGTTACATGGTTGCTGGTGATGTCCATGTGGATGGATATTATAACAATGTGCAGAAAGAATTTGGTGACGTTGTTCGGAATGAATGCGGCGAATACCATCAGAACAGTCAGCAAAAATTCGGTTACGAAAGGACATAAACGAGAGAAGATGGGCTAAAATTGGTATACCAGAGGGATCAACAAAAAACTTTTCTGCTTGGTTTGCATCGAACACTTTAAGAAGACGAGAGCCACTTGGTCACACAGAGAAAGTAACATCGGTGCCTACTTGGTATAACAGAGAGAGATGAAGTGAGAGGTCAACAACCATTTGTGAAGTGATGTTATAATACTTGGACCAGGTATGGGCCCCAAAGAAACAGGAGTCCAAGACAAGGTTAGTGAGTAGGGGGAAAGTATGAGGTCAGGACAAGGAAGCCGAAGTAAGTGGAAGGGTAGATGGAGGAGGGGTTGCAAGCAAATAAGGTTCAAAAGTTACCATAGAAAATGAGCAGGTGCATAAAGTTGTAGACATAAGGGACAGTGAGGTAGGAGCTGGCATAAGCAAGTGAGATGAAACAGTAGAAATGAGTAGAGGTTGGGAAACAATAGGATGAGTCGAAGAAGTATCAGGGAGAGGAACTGGGGTAGTCATCGGGGTCAAAACATTGGCTGGACCAGGGAAACAATTTCTACAATCATACATGAAAAAAGAAAGACTCATTATGACCATCGAAAAAGAAAGGACCGTGTGGACAGAACCTGGAGTCAAGAGGCCCAGCCAATGAACAAAGCGGGGACCAAGCTCTAAACCAGCACTCCATACCCTACCGAGGAGGGTATAATAACACCATGTGGGAGACCAAAGTCTCAAAGTACAATGTTGGGCCACCAGTCAATGCCTGAGAGTCCTATTATAAAGCATCGGCATCACAGGATCCACAGCTGCAGCTCAGCAATAGTTCTGCCTCTGCAGGTGTCCACACGCTGGTGTGGTGTCGAACCACCATGGCCGCTACTACTGACCAAACCAACAGGCCAGGGTTACACCTTAATCCTTCCAGTTGCAACATGCTAAGGTCCATCAACGAAAATTTCGACGAATGTAGAAAATTTGACTTAATTTAATGCCAAAGATAGAATAGATAGGAGAGGAGAAAAGGGAAGGAAGAAGCGACAGTGGAAGGAAAAGGCCTTGGAAAATTAGTTGAGAGAGTGACGGGAACCTAAGGAGAGGAGAGAGGGCAGAGCAGAATGGAAAGACGCAAATGAAGCGTCCCCAAGAAACCAAACATCCATGCACAAGCATGGAATCCATTAAGGCACCCTGCGAGAGCTCCCCTACATATCAAGTCCCAGTCAATATCTCCAAAGCCCTCCCGCGAAAGCAACAAGCAAGGATACGAGAGGGTGGGTTAAATAAGTGTGCACGATTTTATCCTTAAGAATAACAAACACCTGTAGTCTTACTTATCGTTATAAAATGTTTGTAAGATAACAGCACTGTTGCACATTAAATAATTGATAGTACTTATCACACAAGAACAGGATATAAGCTTTATGTTAACATCAAGCAACGCAATATCTGAAAACTGCTGCAAGAATATAAGGTGAAAACTAATTGTTTCCGTTATGATCGCTACAAATCACCTCATTCGAGTGACAGCTTTCAGTTATTGTTCTTGGTGCTCGCAAAGAATTTTAGTTAGCTGAAGCAGGATCTCTTTTCGTAATGGGGTTATTTATTTATTTACATTTTATTTCATTCACAATAAAATCTAACTTAATATTTTAAAAATCTACATTGGAATTGACATTCTATTGCTCTTTTAGCCATGCAAGACATTGATTCGTGGAACTGGAGACTTATTCCGCCAATAAGGACGCGGTATAAAACGTGGTAGCTCCTCAGTGGCTGTCTCCTCATCCTTGGCAAACCATACACTTCTTTCCTGTGCCCCCATTGGTTCAGTGCTTGAGGTGGGGGACCAGTGAGTGTTGCGCGTTTCTCGGTCATCCGTATCAGTGAATTCATCCCCAGAGGAGTCGTGTCCCGACGTGTACGTGCCCAAATCAACCTCGGCATCGACATCAGTTTCGGATCCTGGACTTCTTTCGTGTTTTTTCCAGCGCTTCAGGATAAGGTTGAATTCTGGACGTCTGAGAGCACCGAGTACATAGCGAGGACCAGGAGTGGACACATCTGAGTGGAAATATTAAGAGTTAGCAAATGTAGGTAGGAGAAAAAAAGAAAAGAATTATCTGGAGTTATCTGGGTGTGGCTGGAAGGAAGTTAAGGTAAGAGATTGAGGAAAGAGAGGAAGGATCTGCAAGGGAGTGGAAGTTAAGATGTTAGGGAACAAACAGAGGTACAGAAGGAAGGAATCACAGAAGGAAAGATGGAAGCTGGTTAGCTGGTTAAATATAAATATGCATATTAACTGCACAAGGTCCAGTGAAGTAGTTAGTGACTATGGATTTAAGACAAGTGGAGAAGTCCTGTGACCTGCAGTACACCTCTTTTCCAGGGAGAGGAAAGCAGGAAACAAAGTTAACCTCTTCATTCTGATGACGTATCCTTTTATTACTTTTACCACAAAACTATTTTATTTAGCCTAAGAGACAATTTTTCATCTGGTTGAGATGCATATACAGTAATGTGCTTTACCCATTATACAGTAGTCTGCTTTACTTATTTTACTATTGGAGGCACTTCCTGGTTTGAATAGCTTCATCTGTTGGTGGATTGACTGAAACGAGAATATGTCACTGGACTGAAGAGGCTGAACAATGGTATGCATAAAGAAATTAACTAAAGCAGGTGCACGAGAGATCACACAGGTGAAGAATATTTACTGAGAGGGGCAGAGGATGGTAGTGAAACAAAATAAACTAACACATGAACCCATCCCCCGTTACAACCCTTACATATAAACACCCAACCCACTTACTTTTCCCTAGTGAACTGTTCCCATACAGATCAGTTTCTTTCATGGACCTGTTTTCCCACATGGACCTTCTGTATTTTCCCCAGTGGACCTACTTTCATCATGGAGCTACTTTTGCTCATGAACATAGTTTTCATATGTACCTATTCTTCCCCATGGACCTATTTTTCTCCATGGAACTAATTTCCCCTGTGAATCTATTTTCCCCATGGACCTATTTTTCCCATGGACAGATTATACCCATGAACCTATTTTCAGCATCAACGTATTTTCCCTCCAGGGATCTATAATCTCTCTTGGATCTATTTTCTTGATGTGGAAACTTTCTCCATGGACCTGCTTTCCTGCACTGGCCTATTGTCTTTCCCTGGAGAAACAAAGAATTCCCACAAGGACCTGGTTTCTCCCATGGGCCAAGTTTCAGCCACTGGACATTTGTCTATATTTAGGCCCATTTCGCCAGAGAGATGTTCCTCATCGACTTGTATGCCACATTCTGTGGCGCTATAAGCATATTCCTCATGGACCCATTTTCCCACTAGTCATCCACCCACTCACGCACCCACACATGTACTCACGGCCTCACGCAGTCTGGTCTGTCTCAGAAGCAGAATGATGACTCAGCAAGTTCGCGCGCGCGAGCACACACACACACACACATATTAGGGGGTGTCAGATTGGGCAACATCAGTATCTTTAAACTTACAAGTAATCAAATGGTAGATTTTTATCTGGATAACATAAATACGAGTATATGTTTGATTTTTGTCTCACATGTAATTTATCTACTTCAGTTGTGTGTTAAAATATAGCAAAAAACACTTAAATTTTACACAAACTACGAAAATATTGAAGATGGCATTTGGGTGGGTTTATTGTGCAGGAAGAAGTATAATGCTGTATTTCAATGCTATAAATTATTCTAGCTACTGAGACACAACCTAAACGTTTTTTTGTAAGGTATTTTTTCTCTTTTTCAGTCTCACTGCCAACTGGCAAGTCAAACCGCCTAATGAAATGTACTGGGATCCACTGTCACTCTTGTGCAGTTGTGCAAACTTGATTAAAGAGTTGCAGATTTGTATTGTATAGGAAATCTTTAATGACATCTATATTTCTGCTAGTTTCATAGCTGTTCAGCTTCCCACAAAAATGTCTAAGGTATTTACATAACTAAGCTTGGACTCACCTGTACTACCTGCTGGGGTCAGGGCGAGAGCCTGCTGTAGTAGAGCTACCAAGTATCAGAGATCTCCTCTGTTATAGATTGTATCCCAGGGAGACTAGTGACCAAAATAGGAGTTGCAGCAGTGACCAACTTGTCACTGATCTTATGACAGCCTTGCTTGTTCAGTGGAGCACAATAAATCCAAATTTTTATGGGTCCGTCATCAACAGGCATGTCAGGATCAAAGCTAAACTGAAAACCATGGGGGTACAGGCTAACAATGTGTCTGCAGGCAGAGCAAACCTAGAGGAAAAAGACAGGTTTACGGAGAAGCTCGATAGATTGATAGACGTAGTACCCGCAAATATGATATAATGACTTGTTCGGATTCTGGCTGCATCTCTGCCTGTGCCAGTGTAGTACATATAGATTGTCACTGTAGTAGAGAAAAAAAGACTCCAGTGATAGAGTTAGCCTTCATAGAAGGTCAGAGAAAGAAGGTTGGAAGTGTTGGCTCTCACCATGTTGGGCCAACTGACCTTCAAGAGACCAGAAGACAGATGTTACAACAGGAAGGGAAGGAGAAGCAAAGACAGCTTGAAGCGAAAAGAAAACAGAATAGACACAAGACTGGACAGGAAGAAGTAAGAAGATCCCTGGTTGAACAAGAAGAATCTGATGATGCTGTGGAAACAGTATCTGAGAAAGATTGTGATTACTTGTCAGCTGATGCTGAGACTTGTGGTGCTTCTGTTAAAACAGTGAAGAGAGCAAAATACAACACTGAGGACATAATCAACATAGCTCTGGCAAACCTCAGACACCACACTGGACTTCGGGAGACTGGAGAGATTGCTACTGCTCGTGTATTGATGTAGATCTTATCATGCGTTTGATACTACTTTAAATATTAACCATAACAAGGTCAGATGGGCTCAGGAGAGAAATATTGAGAAACTGAATAAGAAATATGATGATGAGCAAAGGATGACTGGGATCACATGTATTTTCTCTGATGGTCGTCGTGATGAGACCAAAGTAATGGTGGACGCAGGTGTTGTAAAGGAAGAACACTATACAGTATGTATGGAACTTAGTAGTAAATATCCGTGGCACTTCGTTCCTGATGGAACTACCGAAGAGGAAAGACATTTTGAAATTACTGCTGATAATTTGGTAGAATGGCTGGGAAACAGAGGAACAGACAACTCATCAAGCTATTGGGGGTGAATCCTGCAGTGTCAGCACTGGTTGGGAAGGAGGAGTAATGCAATGTGAGATGGAGAAACTCCAGAAGAAACATGTTTGGATAGCTTATGATCTGCACGCTGGTGAATTAGCACTGAGACCCCCTAGTGACTGCTTTGGATGAAAAAACAGTAACTGTAAGTGGCCAGGTCCTCTAGGAAAAACGTTGAATGATGCAACAGAGTTGGACATTGATTCTGGTTTTATCAAAGTTTGTGTTGGCCACCCTCTTCCTCAGGTCAGTGAAGATGTGTTGAAAAACCTGAGTACAGACCAAAGCTACGGCTACAGAATTGTCACATCTATTTGAAATGGAGTTCTTCCTAAAGATTTTTCACTATTAGAGATAGGACCAGTGTCCCACAGACATGTACTGTACATGTAATAATAAAATGACAGAATGTTCATAT